>JAPJBO010000360.1:0-212269 GCA_030068145.1 Diplonema papillatum
ACCAAGCCAATGCCCTGCTTAAACATAGGGTTATCGTCAGTTTCAATTGTGAGGCGAATCCTTCATTCAGTGATTTATATATGGGTCTGGGGCTCGGGGCCACCCCGAGCGCGAAAAAAAAATTGAATTAAATTTGGGATCCGGCATCAGACGTTGACTACCAATTCTAATTAAATTTGGATCTGGCATTAGACGTTGACTACCAATTCTAATTAAATTTTTGGATTCAATACTAGAAGTTGATTGACGCGGGAGTTCTTCGCTGTACCGTACCGTGCGCTGG
Organism: Diplonema papillatum; assembly: GCA_030068145.1. Classification (NCBI taxonomy): domain Eukaryota; phylum Euglenozoa; class Diplonemea; order Diplonemida; family Diplonemidae; genus Diplonema; species Diplonema papillatum. The sequence goes on from JAPJBO010000360.1 coordinate 284, forward strand.
GGGCGGGCATCGGTTTCGAAGGTCGCGATTTTGCGACCGCGGCGCTCGAGGGCCGCCGGCTTCTCGACATGGAGAGGGGCGAGAGGCACCACGCCATCCGGGCGCGGCTACGGCAGACTACCTGGACGCAGCTTGCGAGGCAACGACCGTCTTACGACGGTGTGCAGGCAGGGGTGGACTGCAGGCGTACGAACGAGCTGCGCCTGGCGACGGCTGACGCTGGCGAGAAACGTGCACTGGCGGTGATCCTGTCCGGGGGAGTGTTTCTCGCAGCGCGGTGGGGACGGAATGCGCGTGCGAACGGAGGGGCGGCCGGGTCGGACGGGTCGCCGAGCTCCTCGGCGTCCGTGTCGTCGACCGCCTCTGATACGACAGGCAGCTTTGACGAGCACGCCTCCGAATCCTCCTCTTCGGAACCTCAGCGTCCGCCGCTGGACCGCGGCTGCAGGGACTGCGACCGGGCGTCCAGGACACAGCGGATCACCTGTGGTGGGAGTGCCCCGCCTACGACGAGATCCGCGGCCGTCCTTGCTTCGCCGAACTCCTGCGGGCGGACCGGGCGAGGTGGCCGTCTTGCACGCGTGTGCATGGGGTTATTGTCGAAGGAATGCGGGTGGAGGTCGCGGCCCTTCACCGCCTCATGGCGGCGGTGTACACTGCACGCGTGGAGGCGGAGCGACGCCGCCTCTCCGCAGTGCAACCGATGCACCCCTGGCACGCAGCTGCGCCGCTGCCGGCGGTGCAACACCTGTTCGACTTCGACCGCCTTCCGGATGAGCCGCCGAGATGGCCGTACGGCGGCCGTGCGATGCGGGCGCTCAAGGGCTGGCTGTCGGCACTGAGGTGGACGAACGCAGGCGAGGTGTCGTGCGTTGAGCTGGCAGTGGACTTCGAGGTCCACACCGGGGTCGACGTCCCTGCCCCCCCGGGAATACGAAGGCTCGCCGCCAACCAGAGGGGGAAGACCCTCTGGACGATGCTGTCGACATTGTGCCGCCTGTGCCAGGACCTGCAGCTGCCGTCGCCGTTGCCTGCCGAGCGGAAGGTCCGGGTGGGCTCGATGAGGACCCTGGGGGCGCCGATGCTGTGGGGGGGATTGACACCTCGCCCACGCTTCGCCGGGGGCGAGGAGACGCACGGGGTGCTGGAGGCGAGCTTTCCGCGGGCAGCTGCCGGGGACGGGAAGAACTGGGGCGGGGACGTGTTCCCGCAGTACGACGCGGCGCGGCGGGCACAGCGTTCGCTGCGCTGGGACGTGCCCACCCCTCTGCCGCAACGCCCGCGCCTTCCCGTGCTTGTACCGGCTGCGCAGGCGGACCCTCTGCTCCGCACGCAGTCGGTCTGCGATGCCTGCGCGAAGCAGAAGTGCGCGGTGTGCACTGGCATGCGAAGAAACTACAGCCTTGTAGTTGACCAGTGCTGCCAGGTGCACCACCGCCCTGACGACGGCCTGCGCATTCAGTGCTGCCGGGCGCATCGGCTGACGCGATGCGGGACCTGCCCGAACGCCGACGCGTGCTGCGGACGGGGGCATCACAGGGGTGGTGCTGGCCGCGACGGCAGCAGTGGCGACGGGGGTGGCGGTGGTCATGGCGGCCGCGGCCGTGGCCGCGGCCGCGGCGGCCGAGGCGGCGGAGACGACAGTGACGGAGACGGTGGCGGCGGCCGCGGCACTGGTCGCGGCCGCGCACGGCGGCGGCGCGGCAGCGGTCGCGGCGGGGATCGCGGCGGCGGCGGCGGTGGCGGTCGCAGCCTAGGCGAGAGCGACGGCCTCACAGGCCGGAAGCGGCGCGCGCCGTCCCCACCTGGAACACCTACCAGCCGTGGCCGGAGGAGGCGGACGACGAAGTCGCCCCCGAAGCGCGCCCCCCCGCCAGCAGGCAGGAAGCGACCCGCGCCTTGCACCCCCACGGCCTCTCCCGCAGCCGCGCTGCGCGCACGACGACGACGCGCCGATCTCGGCGACGACGGCACTGGCCTCGCCGGCCCGAACACACCGCGCCCACCCGGCCCCGCCCGGCCCTCTTCGATGGCAGGCCCTGACTCGGGCCCTTTTTCTGATTCTGGTTCCGACCCTCCACGGGTCACACAACGATCGCGCCCTCCCGCCGGCTCTTCCCGGCTACTCACGTCCTCCGCATCGCGGCGTGCCTATCGGCGCAAACGAGAAAGCGAAGACTCCGATTCCTTTTCGGATTATGAGATCGTGAGCAACTGCCAACAACAGTTGCAACCGACTAGAGTTGCGCCGCGCCGAAAGCGCGGAAAAAGTGACCCTTCTGGAGTCACGTAGCGAAAAGCTGGCATAGTGTGGTACTCATTTGCTTGCAAATGACTCCCCACTAACGCAACAAGACGACGAAAAAGCGTGAAAAAGCGTGAAAGGGACCGAAATTCTGGCCAACGATTTAAAAGCTACAGTTTCTGTACTTTATTGTTGTGATGTGGGGGAGACTGGCAAGGGAGCGGGGGGAACACATCACGGCGATGGCGGCGCTTTCGGCGGCGCCATCGTCGATGCTCGACCGCCTCGGAGAAGCAGCGGAGCGGGCCAGCCGGGCAGCAGCGGCGGCTCGAAGCCAGAAGGAGCGAGGGGTGGCGCTGACGCTCCTGGAGGCGGCTATCAGCCTCCTGGAGGCGGAGCAGCGGAACGAGACGAGCCAGGGGGAACCGGCGCTGTCGCAAGGACGGCCGAAGTACCAAGGCGAGGATCGTGAAGGGGCACCGCAACAGCAACAACAGCAACAGCAACAGCAACCGCAACAGCAACAACAGCAACAGCGACCGCACCAGCAACAACAGCAACAGCAGCAGCAACAGCAACCGCACCAGCAGCAACAGCAACAACAGCAACAGCAACCGCACCAGCAACAGCAGCGACAGCCACAACAACAACGGCAACCGCGGCAACAGGCACAACAGCAACCACAACAACAGCAGCGACAGCAACAGAGGCAACCGCAACAGCAACAACAGCAGCAGCAACAGCACCAGCAACCGCAACAGCAGCAACAACAGCCACAGCAGCAACAGCAACCGCAACAGCAACGGCGGAACCGACCGCAACAACAAGAGCAACCGCAGCAGCGGCAACATCAGCAGTGGGTAGACGTCGTCAGACGCAAGGCGACCGTGTGCGGCGTGCACAGTTTCGACTGGAACGTGCCGATCCTCGAGTCGTGCTCATTCGAGGCGAAGAAGGAGGGGCTCTGGGTCGCACCCAGCGTCGATGAGGCCGAGACGGCGATGGGCGTGGCGGTCGATGCTGCGGCGCTGGCGACAGAGGAGGTTCGGTACGCGGTGTTGTGCCGACAGCCGTTCGAGAAGAGCGAGGCGCGCCACGTCCTCATGGAAACAGGCGTGGTGCAGCGGATGCACCTGTGGACGCACGGGGACGTTCGGCAGGCCGGGAAGGTAGGGAAGGTCCGGCAGGCGGCGACAGAAGGCGAACAGAAGCCCGGCGCTGCCACGGCGGTGCTCGTCCTCACCGTGGCACGCAAGCACGCGACGGCAGAGACGTGGGCATGCGTGGAGAAGGACCCGCACGCGGCGATGACGCGGCTCTGCCGCCGGGCGGTGAAGGCGACTTCGGCGCAGACGCGCCTCGAAGCGGCCTCCATGTGGGGCGTGACGTCGCAGCAGGGCCGCCGAGAGCTCCTGGTTCGCGTACCTGCGGGACACGTGGACGCCATCCTGCAGGGGTCGGGTAGGGATGGCTGCTTCTGGCGACCAGTCGGGAAGGAAGCGCGCGACGCCACGCCGGTCGTCGCATTAAATGCGGACGTGACGCGGGAGACCGCGTTGGCGTTGTTGAAGAAGTGCGGCGAGGCCGGGGGCGGTGTCGTTCTTGGTGGAAGGCGTCTTCTGCTGCGGGCGCGCGGGTCGGGGATGCTGGCGCGCGTGCGGGCGGCTGCTGGTGAGCACGCGGCGCCCCCGCTCGAAACGAAACTGCGGTACCTCGTGTCCGGTGCCAGGGCGCGAGAACACGAGGCCGACGTCGAGATGCTGCTCAGGCTCGCGGGCTGGGCTGCGACGGTCACGACATCCTTCGTGAGAAGCGGATCGCGGACGTGCGTGGTGACGGGGGATGGCGGCCCGCCGTTCCGCGTCATCGAAAGGGAAGGGTCGCCCTTCATTGTCGTCAACGACTACGACAAGGGCGAGATGCCGCGGCCGCGTTCTAAGCGCCTCGCCTCCTCCCTCCCGACGACGCCCGGCCAGAGACGGCGCATGAAGCTGCCCGCCGCCGAAGTTCATACGGATCCGGAGCCGGCTCCGTCCAACAAGCGGAAGCACGAGGAGGTGACACAGCCGGCGGAAGCGGGACAGTCGCTAATCCAGCGAGCTGTGGCCGGTGTGGTCGAGATGCTGTCCCCCCCGCGCCAGCGTCTGAAGGAGCCGGTCGAGGGTGAGAAGGCCGGTCACCGGCACGAGCTGTCCGATGGGGTGCGGGCTCCAGCGGAGTTTAAATGCGGCGATTGTCAGAAGACGATCCAGAAGGGCCGCATGCAGAGGAGGTGCGAAGAGTGCGGCGCCAGCGTGTGTGTCACGTGCTCGCGCGCCTGACTGCCGTCAAGCCACGACGCCCGCGCGGACGGCGATGCTGCGGGAGCCCGCTTGATGCGATGTGGGGATGTGCATCCCAACCCTGGCCCCGGGCGCCGAGCGCTCGCCTCGACCGCCGCGGCGGCTTTCCGCCGCGGACGTCGCCGTCGACCGGCCGGCGCAGCCCGGTACGTTACCGCGCGTATGCAGCACCGCGCGCGGGGCGTGGGTTCCCGGGTTGCCTTGCGGCGTGAGCGTGTTGAATGTGCGTGGCTACCGTCGAAGCACGACGCCCGTGAGTATGCGTACGCCGCGGGGGAACGGCTCTTGAGGTGCGGGGACGTCCACCCGAACCCTGGTCCCCCGCGCGATCTCACTCTTGCTGCAGTCAATGTTGGCTCGCTGGCCCTGCACATTGACGAGGTGCGGGCGATGGCGCCCGCAGACGCGATTGCGGTGCTGGAGACGTCGATGGGCGAGTTGCAGCAGGCGCAGGCGACGGACTATCTCGCGAGACCGTGCGCCGTCGACGGGTCGAGGTGGAAGACGCTGTGGGGGCCGCCGCAACCGCCGAAGCGCAGCAAGCACTGTCCGCACGGAAACCCGCATTCCGGGCAGAAGGGGGGAGGAGTCGTTGTGCTTGCCAGGCAGCCGGGGGTGGCCCACCTGCTGCCCAACGAATCGCTGCAGGAAGTGCGCAACCGGGTCATCCACACGATGATCGCGACGGGGGTCGGACGGATGTTCGTACACTTCTTTGCCGTCTACGCCCCATCGGGGAACACGGCAGCGGCGTCCCGGGAGCGGCTCCTGCAGACGGTCCTCTTCGAGGCGCAGGCCATGGTGGGGCAGGCCCCGGCGGTCGTGATGGGCGACTTCAACACGGACGTTGAGCGGTCGCCGGCGCTTCGGCATGCCCTCAGCAACGGGTGGACGGACGCAGCGCAGCTGCAGGCGGCGTGCGAGGGAGGACGACCGCCCAACACCTACACGGGCACGAACACGTCCGGCACGCGCATCGACTACGCCCTGATGAACCGCGCGGCCGCGTCCGCCTTTGTTGCATGCGAGACGATCGGGGTAGGGAGCGTGAGGGGCCACCGCTGCGTCCGGATTCGACTCGCGGTGCAGGCGTTCGAACAGCAGACATGGAGGTTCAACGTGCCGCGAGCGATACCCGTGAAGCCGGCAGGTAGGGTCGTCGAGGTCCCGAGGCTGGATGCCGTGTGCGCCGCCGCCCGCGAGGGGGACGTCGAAGGGGCGTGGATGGCGCTCTCCGCTCTGTGCGAGCAGTACCTGCTAGACCGCAGCGGGATGCCTGCCTGTGAGAGACGTGCGCACACCGGCCGCGGTAACTCGGAGCTGAAGATGACTCGCGTTGCGGCGAGGAGTACGCCGGACCGGGGCGTGGCGTGCGAGACGGAGCTGAGGCACGGGAATGCGATCCGGCGTCTGGAGCACTACGTCTACCAGCGAGCTCGCCTAGAAGCGTCCGGACCATTCCAGGTGCCCCAAGAACTCCGCTTGTGCTGGCTGCGCTGTCTCGCCGTGATCCGTGGCGGCGGGGTCGGCGAGCCGCCCCCCTCCGACCCGCCGAGCGCAGAGGTCGCCCGCGTTTACTTGCACGACGTACGACTGCGCAGTGCGAGATTCAACGCGGCTGCGGCGAGGGTACGGAAGAGGCAGCAACAGGAGAGGCAGCTGACGATGTTTGGGACGGATCGCCGGGCTCTTGTGTCGATGCTGCGGGGGGGTCCGGGGCAGGCGGCCGATGCGGTGCGGACAGCGGACGGGAGACTCACCGCCAACGTCGAGGAGATGGACGAGGTGCTGCAGGAGGCGTGGGACCCGATCCTGCGCATGTACGGGGAAGGACGCCCAGAGCCCGAGTACGAGGCGTTCCGCAGGGCCTTCGAGGGTTTTATTCCCCGCCGCCAGATGGACCTGCGGGATGTGACCGGGAGGGAGCTACGGGATGTTCTCAACAAGCGGAAGAAGAAGACTACGGCGTGTGGGGTGGACGGCTGGCGTTTGGACGAACTGAAGGCCCTGCCCGACGAGCTGCTGGACGGGTTCGCGACGCTTTTCAATCTGGTGGAGGAGCGAGGGGAGTGGCCGAAGGGTATGCTGACGTCGTTGGTGTCGCTCATACCAAAGACCGACGACACCTCGCCGACCAACTTGCGGCCAATCACCGTGACGAGCTGCGTCTATCGGTTATGGGCCTGCAGGCGTTTGCAAGACGTCATGGAGTGGCAGGACGGCTGGATTCTTCCGTCGCAGCACGGCTTCCGCAGAGGGCATCGGACGGACGACGTCCTCATGGAGCTGACGACGCTGATCGAGGAGACGCTGCTCGACGAGTCGAAGTCGCTGTACATGGTCGCACTCGATTTCGCGAAGTGCTTCGACCGGGTACCGCAGGGGATCGTTCTCCGGCTTGCCGAAGGGATGGGCCTCGACGCGCGCATCCTGCGCCCCCTGCGCGCCATGTACCGTGGGATGAAGCGCCGGTTTAAGCTGCCGCTGGGCGTGGGTTCCGAGTTTGAGGTCACCAACGGTATCTTGCAGGGGTGCCCACTTTCGGTGATCCTCATCAACGCCTTGCTGTCGATAGTGCTCCGAGCGGTGTCGGCGCGCGTACCGGAGGTTTCGTCGGAGTCGCTGGCGGATGATGCCACGCTCTTCGCGTCCGTGGAGTCCGAGCTGCAGCAGGCGGTCGACGTCATCGCACAGTTCTGCGCCCTGACAGGGATGCGGCTGAACATGACGAAGACACTGGCGATGGGGATCCCCGCGGGCACGGTGCGGCAGCGTCGGCGGCGGCCCTATACGAGCGTGCTGGCAGTCGGCGACGAGACGATACCGACAGCGACGGCGGCGAAGATCCTCGGTGTGCGTACGAGTGTCGCGAGCGTTCAGGCGGAACGTACCAACGACGCGCGTCTGAAGGCCCATAACGCATTGCTGGACAGGCTGAGCACCTCGCGCCTTCCATTCGATGTCCGCTGCGAGGTGGCGAGCTCCAATGTCCTCGGAAGCGTGCTGGCGGGGTGCTCGTACGAGGGGTACACGCAGACGTGCCTCAGGGGGCTGCGGTCGCGGGTAGTGAAGGGAGCTTTCGGGACGAAGCATCCGTCGAGGAATGTGACGGCGGTGCTGGCCATCCTGGCGAAAGCCCACCGAATGGACCCACTGTTGGCTCGGCCGTACAGGATCCTGTGCTCGCTTTTCGACACGTGCGAGAGGCTCCCCCGCGTACACGCCCGCATGCTGAACATCGCCCGGCTTTACAGCCGGCACGGTGTGTTGTTGCCGAAGGCGCGCCTGGGACCTGTCGGGATCGCCATCTCTGACGGTTTCACGGTCGCGGGCATCGATTTCGAAGGCCACGACTTTGCGACCGCGGCGCTCGAGGGCCGCCGGCTTCTCGACATGGAGAGGGGCGAGAGGCACCACGCCATCCGGGCACGGCTACGGCAGACGACCTGGACGCAGCTTGCGAGGCAACGGCCGTCTTACGACGGCGTGCAGGCAGGGGTGGACTGCAGGCGTACGAACGAGCTGCGCCTAGCGACGGCTGACGCTGGCGAGAAACGTGCGCTGGCGGTGATTCTGTCCGGGGGTGTGTTCCTCGCTGCGCGGTGGGGACGGAATGCGCGTGCGAACGGAGGGGCGGCCGGGACAGACGGGTCGCCGAGCTCCTCGGCGTCCGTGTCGTCGACCGCCTCTGATACGACCGGCAGCTTTGACGAGCACGTCTCCGAATCCTCCTCTTCGGAACCTCAGCGTCCGCCGCTGGACCGCGGCTGCAGGGACTGCGACCTGGGCGTCCAGGACACAGCGGATCACCTGTGGTGGGAGTGCCCCGCCTACGACGAGATTCGCGGCCGTCCTTGCTTCGCCGAACTCCTGCGGGCGGACCGGGCGAGGTGGCCGTCTTGCACGCGTGTGCATGGGGTTATTGTCGAAGGAATGCGGGTGGAGGTCGCGGCCCTTCACCGCCTCATGGCGGCGGTGTACACTGCACGCGTGGAGGCGGAGCGACGCCGCCTCTCCGCGGTGCAACCGATGCACCCCTGGCACGCAGCTGCGCCGCTGCCGGCGGTGCAACACCTGTTCAACTTCGACCGCCTTCCGGATGAGCCGCCGAGATGGCCGTACGGCGGCCGTGCGATGCGGGCGCTCAAGGGCTGGCTGTCGGCACTGAGGTGGACGAACGCAGGCGAGGTGTCGTGCGTTGAGCTGGCAGTGGACTTCGAGGTCCACACCGGGGTCGACGTCCCTGCCCCCCCGGGAATACGAAGGCTCGCCGCCAACCAGAGGGGGAAGACCCTCTGGACGATGCTGTCGACATTGTGCCGCCTGTGCCGAGACCTGCAGCTGCCGTCGCCGTTGCCTGCCGAGCGGAAGGTCCGGGTGGGCTCGATGAGGACCCTGGGGGCGCCGATGCTGTGGGGGGGATTGACACCTCGCCCACGCTTCGCCGGGGGCGAGGAGACGCACGGGGTGCTGGAGGCGAGCTTTCCGCGGGCAGCTGCCGGGGACGGGAAGAACTGGGGCGGGGACGTGTTCCCGCAGTACGACGCGGCGCGGCGGGCACAGCGTTCGCTGCGCTGGGACGTGCCCACCCCTCTGCCGCAACGCCCGCGCCTTCCCGTGCTTGTACCGGCTGCGCAGGCGGACCCTCTGCTCCGCACGCAGTCGGTCTGCGATGCCTGCGCAAAGCAGAAGTGCGCGGTGTGCACTGGCATGCGAAGAAACTACAGCCTTGTAGTTGACCAGTGCTGCCAGGTGCACCACCGCCCGGACGACGGCCTGCGCATTCAATGCTGCCGGGCGCATCGGCTGACGCGATGCGGGACCTGCCCGAACGCCGACGCGTGCTGCGGACGGGGGCATCACAGGGGTGGTGCTGGCCGCGACAGCAGCAGTGGCGACGGGGGTGGCGGTGGTCATGGCGGCCGCGGCCGTGGCCGCGGCCGCGGCGGCCGGGGCGGCGGAGACGACAGTGGCGGAGACGGTGGCGGCGGCCGCGGCACTGGTCGCGGCCGCGCACGCGGCGGCGCACGCGGTGGCGGTCGCGGCGGCGGCGGCGGTGGCGGTCGCGGCGAGAGCGACGGCCTCACAGGCCGGAAGCGGCGCGCGCCGTCCCCACCGGGGACACCTACCAGCCGTGGCCGGAGAAGGCGGACGACGAAATCGCCCCCGAAGCGCGCCCCCCCGCCAGCAGGCAGGAAGCGACCCGCGCCTTGCACCCCCACGGCCTCTCCCGCAGCCGCGCTGCGCGCACGACGACGACGCGCCGATCTCGGCGACGACGGCACTGGCCTCGCCGGCCCGAACACACCGCGCCCACCCGGCCCCGCCCGGCCCTCTTCGATGGCAGGCCCTGACTCGGGCCCTTTTTCTGATTCTGGTTCCGACCCTCCACGGGTCACACAACGATCGCGCCCTCCCGCCGGCTCTTCCCGGCTACTCGCGTCCTCCGCATCGCGGCGTGCCTATCGGCGCAAACGAGAAAGCGAAGACTCCGATTCCTTTTCGGATTATGAGATCGTGAGCAACTGCCAACAACAGTTGCAACCGACTAGAGTTGCGCCGCGCCGAAAGCGCGGAAAAAGTGACCCTTCTGGAGTCACGTAGCGAAAAGCTGGCATAGTGTGGTACTCATTTGCTTGCAAATGACTCCCCACTAACGCAACAAGACGACGAAAAAGCGTGAAAAAGCGTGAAAGGGACCGAAATTCTGGGAAATCTTGGGAAATTCTGGGAAGATTTTGGAAGTTTTTTGAATACTTTTCCAGTTTTTTGGGGGCTATTGACTCCCTACCAACGTGAACACCAGCCCGAAACTGGGGAAATGGGAAGAAGTGCGAAGGAGAACAAAATTTTGGAGAAACTGTGAAACAGAGGGAAACTGAGCGAAGGAACAGGGGTTCTTTTTTTATGGTAACAAGCTTGCTTGTCCGCACCGCAGGCGTCACTTGGCATCGACGACCATCCGGCATCGCCTTGTCCGACCGCACGACAACCCCTGACATACCCCCCTGACATGCCGCCAGCAAACCTCATTTGCTTCGTAGCGCAGCGCATATTTGTTGACGTCACCTAACGTGATTCGTGGTAGAGTAGCTTGGCACTTGTTATGCGCTTCCTCGGAATATTTATTGTGATCACCACCTTCAGAATTGCGGCACATGCCGTGCCAGGGAAAACCACGTCGCTGACGGCTAGGCCCGTAGCTTCACCCGAAACGTAACAGGACACCATCCAACATCTGAGCGAGATTTGACCAAGCCCCGTCTTCATTTCAGAAGACTCCAGTCTTCATTTTGAAACGAAAAGAAGGTTGAAGTATCGTCACCTGAGGGGGTAATCTCAGGATTTATATAAGCCGTTAAGCAGCGGCTGCCGGCTTATCCCGTGACACCTTTTGTATGTATGTTTATGTTATAGAAAGAGTGGCGTTGACACTCTTTGAGATGAAGAAGCTCCTCGTTCGGCCGTGGATGTGGTATGATTGGTCGTGGATGTGGTTGAAGACGTCGGTGAGGTCGCTGTGCTGGCGCTGAGGTTCTGGTGAGGTTCGTACCTCCAGGTGGTCACCTTCGTCTCGCGCTGGGCTATCAGCCGGGCTACCGAGCCCTTGACACCACTGCTCCGCGCAGCTTGCTCGAAAAACCCCAGGGACGTAGTCGTAATGCGTCTCGCCGTAGTGAGCGGGCATAATTGCCGATTCGTCTTGTTGATCACTTCCGAGACTGGCTCCGCCGACGCCAATTCGGCGACGCGAGTTCGTGACGGCGATTTTGGGCGTCCTGCTGGCCAGGCGCGTCACGACAGGGTGGGTGACGCTGGATGTCTTCCATGACAACAGCACCGCCGAGAGCCGCCACAGGAAGCTCGCGTCCCCCCACCCCGCGGAGAACCGCCTCATCGTTGAGATGCAGGAGCGATTATGCGATGTGGACGTGGCCACTCATCTCGTTCCGAGCGAGAACATGGTCGCCGACCTTGACACCAGAGACTGAGAGATGATTGAGGGGGGAGGAGGCGGCTCCCCCGACGCACACCGCGTCCTCCTCCAAACCCTCACTGTCGTTTCTCTCCACTCTCTCTCTCTCTCCGCATGTGATACGAAGAAGCTAGGTTCGTCACGGCAGCCATCCCAGTGAGATCCACAACGTACGTAGGGCTGACGGTCCGGGTGAGGATGAAGAGAGCTATCGGCCGCTGGTAGACTACGTTAGCGACCTGGAATGACGTGAGGTCACCCCACCCTTCGGAAGTTCCGACCAAAGTCAAAACCCTCTTCCATTGGGTCCAGGTGCGGTGGGGGAGGATTTCGTTGGTGAAGAAATCAGGGTTGCGTTTGGCGAATTCAAGGACGTCCGCCCGAACAACGCGGTCCGAATGGAGAACACGCACACTGGTGGTGAACGTGCCAAACCGGAAGACCGAAAAGGGAAGCGGGAGTGACTAGTTCCCGAGCTCGAGGGGCACCGACCGTTTCCCCTTTTCGTTTTTTTCGGCCATTTATCGGTCAATCAAGTGTCTACACCTTGGCGGTCACATGTGTTAAAGGGGACGATTTTGGAGCAAATCCATGCAGCACATCGTAGAAAACTGTCACACAACCCGGTATGAACGTCTGTGAAGGCTTGCGAAAAGAGCTGAACCAGTGTGAAACGATGTGAAAAAACGCCTCCCCACTAACGCAACAAGACGACGAAAAAACGTGAAAAAGCGTGCTTTCCGCGGGCAGCTGCCAGGGACGGGAAGAACTGGGGCGGGGACGTGTTCCCGCAGTACGACGCGGCGCGGCGGGCACAGCGTTCGCTGCGCTGGGACGAGCCCACCCCTCTGCCGCAACGCCCGCGCCTTCCCGTGCTTGTACCGGCTGCGCAGGCGGACCCTCTGCTCCGCACGCGCAGTCGGTCTGCGATGCCTGCGCGAAGCAGAAGTGCGCGGTGTGCGCTGGCATGCGGAGAAACTACAGCCTTGTAGTGGACCAGTGCTGCCAGGTGCACCACCAACCGGACGACGGCCTGCGCATTCAGTGCTGCCGGGCGCATCGGCTGACGCGATGCGGGACCTGCCCGAACGCTGACGCGTGCTGCGGACGGGGGCATCACAGGGGTGGTGCTGGCCGCGACAGCAGCAGTGGCGACGGGGGTGGCGGTGGTCGTGGCGGCCGCTGCCGCGGCCGTGGCCGTGGCCGCGGCGGCCGGGGCGGAGGAGACGACAGTGGCGGAGACGATGGCGGCGGCCGCGGCACTGGTCGCGGCCGCGCAAGCGGCGGCGGTCGCGGCGGGATCGCGGCGGTCGCGGCGGGATCGCGGCGGCGGCGGTGGCGGTCGCGGCCTAGGCGAGAGCGACGGCCACACAGGCCGGAAGCGGCGCGCGCCGTCCCCACCTGGAACACCTACCAGCCGTGGCCGGAGGAGGCGGACGACGAAGTCGCCCCTGAAGCGCGCCCCCCCGCCAGCAGGCAGGAAGCGACCCGCGCCATGCACCCCCACGGCCTCTCCCGCAGCCGCGCTGCGCGCACGACGACGACGACGCGCCGACCTCGGCGACGGCGGCACTGGCCTCGCCGGCCCGAACACACCGCGCCCACCCGGCCCCGCCCGGCCCTCTTCGATGGCAGGCCCTGACTCTGGCCATGATTCTGTTAGTTTTTCGCACTCCGATGAACTCGGACTTGACTCGCGCCCACTGCGCCCTCCACGGGTCGCGCAACGATCGAGCCCTCCCGCCGGCTCTTCCCGGCTACTCGCGTCCTCCGCATCGCAGCGTGCCTATCGGCGCAAACGAGAAAGCGAAGATTCCGATTCCTTTTCGGATTATGAAATTGTCAGTAATTTCCAAGAACAGTTGCAACCGACTAGAGTTGCGCCGCGCCGAAAGCGCGGAAAAAGTGACCCTTCTGGAGTCACGTAGCGAAAAGCTGGCATAGTGTGGTACTCATTTGCTTGCAAATGACTCCCCACTAACGCAACAAGACGAGCAGTTTTCGACCGCAGACGCACTACCCGTCGGGATGGGAGCGCAAGCAGGCTCGATGGAAGCACGAAGTCAAGCAGGAGAGACGAACTGCGCAGACTGAGCGCAAGACGTGCACCAAGGGCAGACCAGGACGTTGGGACCGTGCGAAGTCGAAGAAGGAGTCCAAAAACGAAGCAACAACACCAACGCGGAAACGCAACCCGAAGGCAGCCAAGCGGACCTCCCAGGGCAGGGGGGAACCTGCGGCAGTGAAGTAACGAAGCTCATCCGAGTGTCCGATGAAACCCCTTGTCAATTCCACCCAACGACTGCGACGCGCGTGCGAAATGTCGGACGTTAGCGTCTGTCAAGAGCATGCGCGACTCAGCCGTGTTTTAAAGGTGAGATGAGAGGCATCGGCTCACTCTGTCAAAGGACCATACCACTAACGCAACAAGACGACGAAAAAGCGTGAAAAAGCGTGAAAGAGAACGAAATTCTGGGAATTTCTGGGAAGTTTTGTGGAAAAGTGTGCTCATCCAATGTAGCCGGCCACCCCACGTAAGCCCTGAATGTGCCCGAAATTTGCGTTTTTTGCGGAGTTTCTCAGTATCTCGCGGTATTTGGGGCTGAGCGGGCGGAGGCTCTAAGGTGAAATGGTCAGAATGCCAGGGGAAAATGTGGGACAAAAACTTTCCGAAATGCGGGATTTTAGGGATTCTTCCTCCCAAGAGTTTTTTTTTCACCAAACATGAAATGTTGGAGGAAATGAGAAGCTCGTCGCCGCAAACCGTGGCGTTTTCACTTGCGTCCTGAATCCAGCTTTACGTAAAAAACGATCAGGCACTGCGTTCAACGAAAAATATATAAAACACCTAAATGTCTACCATGTTGTGGGGCACCCCGTCGAGAAAGAGCAAGTTCTCGTATCCAAGCGAGCTCGCTGCAGCTTTCGAGCGGGTGACAGGGAGCAAACCCCTGAGAGGGGTGAAGCTGTTGACGGGCGAGGCGACCTCCTTCGTAAGGTCGCGGTTCTCACGCACGGAGGAGACCGCGGTGCGCCAGCTGCGCGCCGTGGTGGCCGGGGTTCTGGGCGTGGAGGCGGCTGCGGTGTCGAGCCTGATGGGCTCCCGGCTTCTGCTGTCTTTCTGGCAGCTGCACAAGAAGGCACCGGAAGTGGTGGCGGCAGAAATGGCGCGTCTCAACATCGACTATGACACGGACCTGGAGGAGACGAGCGAGGAAGACACGGAGGACATCGAGGACGAAACGCCGATAGCCGGCGGCGTTGAAGATGCACACAGAACGGCCTCAGCAGGCCGCGGCACCGGTTTACGGCCCCCTGGAGTCCCCCACGCCCGACCCGTTTCCCGATCGCGCTCACCCCCCATCACGCCCCCCCCGGTTGACAACGCCATCATCGCTCTCATCGAGCGGATGGAGAAAGACCGCAAGGCCGAGATGGCCGAGCTGCGGGCTGAGATAGCCCAGCTGAAGAAGGCACCGCCAGCGCCGCGCGCGACACCGGACGCAGCACAGTCGCGCGCCAACTCCCAGGCCTCGGAAAACGGGGACGCTCTTCCCTCGGTCCGCGGAGGGGAGAGCGATTACTCGGAAGGCGGAATCTCGGTCGACGCCCCCCGCGAGACGGTGCTGCTCGACCCCGCTTTCTGGGTCAACATGGACCGCACGGAAAAGGCGGTGCTCCTAATGGAGCTCCGCCTCCACTTTGTGGTCCCCCTCACGAAGGCCCCTCACGAATCGGGGTTCCTGCTCGGCCAACTGGCCGAGCTTCTCACAGGCGTGGGAACCAGCAGTCCGGAGCAGGACGAGTTCGCAGTCCGCCTCGCGCGAAACGTTATCGTCCGCCTTCTTGTGCTAAAGACGGGGTACGAGGTGTCATGGGACGGTGCGCAGGCGGTAAGCGACACGTTTTTCGGCGCTCCGAAGGTCCCCGACTACCTGAAAAAGTCGATGGACGTTGCCGACACGTTTCGGAAGAAGAAACCGAAGCCCGAAACGACAACCACCACCACCAGAGCGAACCAAGAGGGCAAAGGCCCATTTCGCCCCAGGGAAAAAGGCGCAAAGACCGGAAGCAAGACCGCCGCGAACAGCGGAAGGTGAACGGAAATGTCGTCTGCCCACCCTGCCCACCCTCGCACTTCCCTATCACAACCTTCTTGAAGGGGCTCGAGGCACCCGCAAAGTTGAAGCGCGGACGACCGGTGCTCGTCGAAGCGCCACCGTCAAAACAGGAGATGCGACGCGTCGAAGTTGCGGCGCGAAACCATCTGTCGCTTGCGCTCGCGAGCTCGACGTGGCGGTCCTTGGAGTCGACGCACCGACGTATGCTCCAGTTCAAGTGGAATTGGGAGTCCCGCTCGGAGCGGGAGATCGACGTCCCAACGGCTGTCGTTTTGTGGCTGACAAGGAAGATGCTGGGGGAGCCCGGGCGCGCTCCCATAGTGTGCTCGTCAGCGCTGCAGTATCTGCAGGACCTCAAGTCAGCCCAGCGCCGGGTTGGCGCGCCCATCAGCGACTCGCAGGTGGTGCGCGACTTCGAGAGGTCTCTACGGAGGCAGGGCGCTATGCGCCCGACGCGCCAGGCGGTCCCCGCTACGCACCAGGACATCCAGAGGGTGCTCAGGAAGGAGGCGGGCTCACAGGTTGGGCTTGCGATAGCTCTTGCATGGGCGGGGGCCGCGCGGGTGTCGGACGTTACTCGCCTGACGGTTGGGGACGTCTCCTGGGAGGACGGTTTCGTCGCTGTGAATTGGTCACAAACGAAGTCGGACCCTTTCCGTCTGGGTGTCACCACTGGTCTGGTGCTGTCGGAAGACTGGTCGGCCGAGCTTCGGCGGCATGTCGAGGGACGGCCTCCTGGGGAGCTGATCCTGTCCGTGTCATACGCGCAGGTGAAAGCGGCCCTGAAGCGGGCTCGGCCGGAGTTAACCGGCCACTCGATTCGCCGGGGGGCCCTGTTCCGCCTACTCCAGAAGGGGCTCCACTTGGAGGAGATACGACGAGTGTCGCGCCACAGCAGTCTGGATGCCTTGGTCCGGTATCTGCCAGCCGGGAAGCTGGCCGTGGCCCGCGAGACGGCGACTTCGTCGGGCCTCCTCGCCGTGAACGTCCTCCCGTGAAAAAGCCGATCCTCCCGCTCGCCCCGGCTTTTCCAAGAGTCCGGCGTCCCAAATACCATCACCTTTCTCCGTACGATCCCACGTCCCTTGAGACGGGGGGTCCTGACATCGCCTTTCCTTACAGCCAGGCGCTCTGCATCAGGACTACAGGCGGAAGTGTCTCGGTTCCCGCGGCGAAGGCGAGGGGGAAGCTGGCCCCGATCTCAACTTCTCGTCTTAACTTTGATGCGCTCGTTTGCCTGGACACAGAGGGCGTTCTAGTCGGCGTGCTGGACGTTATACGGTCTCGTGAGGCTTTTCTAGGGGCCATGCGCGATGGGGCGCGTCCCATCCTGGACGGAGACCCCGGGCTCCCGAGGGGGCTCTCTCGATTCATGCTGCGCCACCTTCCGACGTTGGAGTCGTACGGCGTGGTGCGGGCGCGTACAGACGCCTGTGTGGTCTTGCCAGCTTTTACAGTTGAGAAGAAGTCCGGGGGGCTTCGTCTGGTCGCGGATGGCCGGAAACTCAACGCACTGATGAAGAAGCCCCCGGCCATGCTTCTTCCCGGCATCGACGATGTTGTGAGCAGGTTCCTCGCGTCGAAGTTTGTAGCGCAGGCGGATGCTGTGAGCTGGTTCTACCAGTTCCCCCTCGAGGAGTCGGTCTCGCGTTTCTTTGGCATGAACCTGTCTGGCCCAAGGGGTCGATTTACGAAGGTTCAGCTCTCCGTGATGTGCATGGGCTGGAACTGGGCCCCCTGTATAGCCCAGCGGACAGCGCGTGTCCTGTTGCCGGAGTCCGAAGGTGTGTGCTGGGTCGACAACTTCTTTGTGATTGGCACCTCGTACGAGGAAGCAGAGAGACGCTATCGGCGTTTTCAACACCGCTGCCAGCTGGTCGGCGCTGCCATGAATACTCATGACAGCATGTACGGACGCCCGCTCAGCCGTTTCGAGGCTCTCGGTCTCGAGTTCGATTTGGGGGTCGAGCCTTCTCGCTACCGATCGGCGCCGTCGTGGGTGAAAAAGTTCCTAGGGGGCGAAGCCCTCGCGCCGGTCATGGGCGGGAGTGCGACACCCCGGCAGGTTTTTACTGTGTTCGGCGGCGTGGTTTGGTTCTTGTTCTCGACCAGGCGACGACTCTGTTTTCTGCGTTCGGCGATGGCTTTTCTGCGCCGGGCGGCATCGCTTTTGGGGGAAGGCACGTGGTCGTGGGATGACACGTACGACGTCCCCTCCTCAGCCCTGTATGATCTGCGGTCGGTGCTCGCGGACCTGTCGAGAAACGAATGGGTAACAGAGGTCGACAGGGACCGGCGTCGTTTACTTGCTTGGTCCGACGCTTCGGACAGCGAGTGGGCAGTGGTTCTCGAGACTCGCCCGGAGCTCGCCTATCAGGGGGTTTTCTTGGACCCATCGGTCCATATATACCTGAAGGAGCTGCTGGCTGCGACGCAGGCGGTCTGGTTCGCATCTCTAGAGGCTCCGGGGTCTTTTCTCGTCCTGAAGGTTGATAACCAGGCAGCTGTATTCGCTCTGAAGAAGGGGCACAGCAAGAATTTTTGGGCAAACGAAGTCCTGTGCCTGTTTTTCAAGATCGTGGAATCTGCGGGCCTCATCATTGACGTTGTCTGGGTGCCCACAGACGTGCAGCGCGCGGACAAGTACACGCGAGGGTGTAAGGCTTTTCCCGGTTCCGGACTCCTCCTGAGAGATCGGATTGGGGGGTTCCACGCCTCACCGGCCTTCGTCTCTTGGTTCCTGGGCACGTGCTGAAGTGCTTGTTTGTGGAAAAATTCAACAAACGCGGGTGCGTCTGTTTGTTTTGCCGCTGCGCGGACCTGTCGGGAAATGCGTTCAACGAAAACAACTCTCTCTTCACATCATCATCATCATCATTAGTTTTGTATCAGCCGCGGTTGTGCGAGTGACGAGCTCTTATTTTTACCAAACATGAAATGTTGGAGGAAATGAGAAGCTCGTCGCCGCAAACCGTGGCGTTTTCACTTGCGTCCTGAATCCAGCTTTACGTAAAAAACGATCAGGCACTGCGTTCAACGAAAACAACTCTCTCTTCACATCATCATCATCATCATTAGTTTTGTATCAGCCGCGGTTGTGCGAGTGACGAGCTCTTATTTTTTCTTAGGGCTTGGCCGTGGTTTACCCTTGAGGCAGCAGTCAGTTGTGAGACTGGCAGGTGAGCAGCGTCACCTCCCCTAGCGAGCTCTCGGATCAAGCTGCGTCTGATGCAGCTGTTGTATGGATCGCCTACATACACTCAGCCGCGCGTGCCTTCATTGCGAAGGTTCCTGCTGCGGCTTCTGGGTGGCAGCTGTGTCAGGTCAAGTAGCGAGATCTGAGGCCCTGTGATGGCTGAGTGCACACCTAAGCAGGGCTGCATCCTCGTGTTGTAGCCGTGTTGTGTATAAGGCTTCGTGGGGGCCTGGTCAACCGGTTTGCGGGTTTGCGGGTTTCATCACTATTGGGCACAAACCTTTCTTGACAGTGATTGGACAGTCGGGATTGCCGGGGGCGGGTCTCCATGAAGAAGAGAAAAGTAAAGCAAGACCTGCCCCCTGCGCCTGCTGTCTTCGGCATGCGACACATACTACTACTACTACTACTACTACTCAGACTTGGATGACTGAGCCGTGGTTTACCCTTGAGGCAGCCAGCTAGACCTGCCAGAACCTGAAAAACTCCTTCAGGTTTTGTGGCTGTGTCTGCTCTCCATTACCTGGTAGTTACTGTCAAAAACAGGGGGGGGTGTCAAAAAATATTTTTCGGATATTAAGCGCTGACGACAACAACAACGACACATGACGGTGACTACCTGGAAGCTCCCCACATAGGTGCATTGTGTGAGGGTCTTGGCAAGCTCCTCCTGCTGAGACCTGTAGCGCTGTTGGCGCGTCGAGGCGTGGAAATCATCCTTCTGCTGAGTCTATGTGCACCGAAGTGGAATCCCCAACTCAGCGGACGAAGTGGAACCCCCGACTCCCCAAACAAAGTGGTACCCTCAACTCAACAAATGAACCTGGGCAGAGAGAACAGAAACGTGCAAATTAGACTGGAGGTGGCATCAGAATGAGCAAGGTGTCCGAAGGACAGTCAGGCACAGAAGTCGGAAACCGGTCCATCCACACGATGCAATCTGCGACTGTTTTCGACAGTTTTTGTTTGAGTTAGAATGCAAAGAATCTGTGGCAAGCATCTGCATCGCCGGTTCGCGGTTACCTCTTCGCATGTGACGGCCCTCCCTTGAACCGAACTTGGGGCTTGGGGCACGTGGGGAGGACTTTGTCGACGATACCGAGATGGGAGGCACACCTTCGGCCATCAGGGAACAGCCGAGTATCTTAGAACGGGCCAACATCACCGTGGACACGCAATTATTTTGCCTATGCATACGCACATGCTTGCACAGCTCTCTTCTACAGCCGTCTGACAACGTTGCCGCGCAAAGGTTGAACACATCAGGCATCTAAAGCGCTGCAACCTCGAACCCCCGTGTCCCCCGCTTCCCCCCCGTCGCGCCCCCCGTTGCACCCCCGGGGGCTGAGCCCGGAAGCCCCTGTCGTTTTCTCAATCCCCGTTGGGGGGTTACATGTATGGCTACCCCTTCTCCTGCACTTGTGTTCATGCGCCGTAACAAGATTGGCAGCTCCTCGGGCTTCTTGAGCACCGTGGCAGCGGCAAACACGTCGGAAAAGGCGGAGTGTGTTCTTCGACGTGTGCCACCTTGGAGGGCGAGACTAGGGCGAGTGAGGCGAGTCAAAGGGTGAGTTGGACGAGCCTGGGTGTCAAAAGGGGGCTCGAGGGCCTCAGGGCGAGTCTGGGGCAGGTCGCGACTCGCCCGCCTAGCGGCACATGAAGCGTGACCTTTTCCGGTGTCTCCCAATACCATCAAGTGAACGAGGATCATAGAATAACAATGGAATTCGTGTGCTGCCAATTCAAGGTGATGATCGCAGACAACACCACCACCACCCTCGCCTTCAGTGAGTCCGTCGCCAGAGACACACTTTGGCGTCGTCCAAGGCTGGCCTTGCAGCCGTAGCGAAAGATCTCACCCAGAAACAAAAGAAGGCGGGCGAAGGTAGAAGCCCAAGCAGCAATTACAAACGGAGGGTGTAGCTTACATGGATGTAGGAATACACGAGTTCTGCACCATGTTTCCATGTCACGTGCATGTCATGCGCCCACTGCTACCCCCTGTCTATTCGTGCTCCCGTCTGGGTCTCACGCTTCGCTTTCATGCTCCCATATCCCGCACGTGACAGCTAGTGCAGCCCACAATTGGGTATCCAGGTACCGCGAGAGGGCGTATTCGGCGACAAATGCAAAAACAGCACCAAAAACCACTAGGCAAAGTCAAAAGAGTCCTTAACTATGACGAGAGTGCACCGTGTAATCTTCTTTGATACCTTCCCCTCTTGTTCATTAGCTTCAACGTATCGCAATCAAATCAAACTCACACAACAGGGGCAAGTTCGACATGTTCTTTGTGACATCGGCTTCAGTCTTAGAGAATGCAGGCTTTTTTGGTAGCAGCAATGCTGTTATCATGTACAGGCCCTGGGCGGGCAAACAATTCAAGCTGACTTACTCAGGCAAGGGAAAACTGCCCGACTGGGTTGTGGAAAATGCATTTGGTCCAGTGTTTTATGCTGACGAAAAAGTGATGGAACTAGTGAACCAGAAAGGAAAACCACTGTTTCGAGCTTTTGTGTCAGCGTCATCCCGAGCCGATGTTGAGAAGAGTATTATCGACAAGCTTACACCAGTTCAAAAGGAATTCGGCAGTAAGCTAAGCTTCGTCATCAATGATGGTATGCACTTCCAAAGAAGTGGGTTTACGGGTAGGAAGCAGTACCAACCTCAAGTTTCAGCACATCGGATCTCGACAATCCGACGAGCTCTTGAGACATCTTGTTGCGTTAGTGTGGAGTCTTTCAAGCAAGTGTGGTACGGTAATAAAATGCAAAAGTCAGCACTTTGGCCCCACACAATGGCATTGTGTTGAATTTTGATGGGTGTGGCCTGTGGTAGGTCCGGAAGTTGATTGGAGGCTAGGTACCCCGTGACGATAGATTGCATCCCAGAACGAGATACTTTTTCCAAATCACAGACGGTTATGATGACCTATCACCATCTGATGCTGATCTTAAGGCAGGCAACGTGTTTGTCATTGATGAAGGCCGAAAGAAGTTCGTGTACACCGAAGCCCAAGGCTCCATCAGTGAATGGGTTAAGCTGTGGACCAAAAAGAAGGCTGAACAGTTTGTCAAGAGCGAAAAACCAGCACCAAACGCGCAACCCGGCGAGGTGCAGGTTGTAGTAGGCTCAACTTTCAATGAAATTGTTATGGACACATCCAAGAACGTACTCATTGAACTGTATGCACCGTGGTGTGGTCATTGCAAAGCCCTTGAGCCGAAGTACAAAGAACTAGCTGAGCTGCTGAAAGATGACAAAAACGTATGTTCCACATCTTATTCGCTCCATCCATTGCTTTTTAGGGGTCTATTTCTTGGACCTTTGGGGGGGCCAGATAAAACGGCCACAAAAAGGAATTGCCCACAAGTCCAGTGTTGCTAGCTGCCAGGCCAACCATACAGTGTGGCCCAAGATGCCTTGCACGACACAAGCAGGCTCACTGAATGGTATCAAGCTGCAATTTCGGCCCACTGTACCACTAGCATGGCCTGCTCTGGCCAGGGGGACCCCGTGTTTAGGGTTTGGGGCGATGGGGACCCGCTTTTTACCCAGTTTTCGTGCAGTGCAAATTTTGGACTCAAGCGAGGGCACACAAGCCCCAACGGGGTATGCGAGCTGGCCGTGTGTCTGCTGAACATTCTCTCTGCACTGAGGCGTGACTGAGCTACTACCGTATCAAATCAAGACGCAACGCTGTACTTTTCTTCGAGATTCCGCTGCTGCCCCAATCCTGCCAGCTCAGCAGATCGTGCTGGCTGAACAGGACAACGGCCGATGAAGTTGTGATGCCTCCCGCGCAGGAACAACACAAGGTCTCCAGAAGACTACTAAACCGTGGGCCGGCTCGTAGCTCTGCATGGACTCACCAATGCAGTGTTGTTGTGGATACAGTGTGGGCTGCGCCGACCTCCGCACCGGTGCGCCATCAATTCCTTTGCTGAGGAGATTTTCTCGCTGGTCCACGTAGCAGACCGTTTTCGTCGAATTTATGCTCACGTTCTGCTCCGATGAAGAGATTCGTGGAAAATGGACCCAGGAAACAAATAGTATGTGCGTGGTTTGCGGGTCTTTCCAATGCTCAGGGCATGGAAACTACACCGCGGATTGGCAAGACTTTGCACCGTAGATTCACGCCAAAAAGGTCAAAACTACAAGCGCAATTATGTTGCCACGTCGGGGCAAGTGGTGAACTCGGGGAATTGATGATGTCACCTGACAGGCAGTGCAACAAGAAAATCCGAAATGGGGTTTGATTTCCACGGTCACCATTTCCACATGGATCCACATCCCGGACTCTGGCGGGAACCACGTACAGTTATTTTGGTCCCCGGGTCTACTTTCCGCAGATCTCTTCATCGGAGCTGATCTCGAGCAACATATCGTCGAAAAAGGTCTGCAACGCGGACCAGCGAGAAACACCGGACAGTCCAAAAAACGACAACTCAGTGCATCGAACCAGCGCACCACACCGCACCGGCCCGCCGCCCACACTGCCAAAAAGCCCCCAACAAAATGATGTGCGCACGAGGGAGCCATGTTCGATGGGTCACAGGCAAAACGGTTGAACCGCGCCCATGGGATCAGATAATAAATTCGATACTCGTCGTGTCCTCTTGTGCTGATGCGGATTGCCAGAGCGCCACGGCAGCACGGCGGGTCTAGAGAAGTTTAAGCGAGGCTCCGAAAGAGGAAGCGGACAGGGCGTATGAAGTCGAACGCCAGTGGTAGGGGGAAGTAGCCCCTCCGCGATCTTTCAGAATTATTATGTACCGGAAATAAGACGTACCGGAAAAAAGATGTACCCGCGGGCTCTCGGGGAAAGTTTTTGTGACTTTTTCCGGTACGTCATTTTTACAAATACGGTATACCAAATCCAACAATCCACTCGTTTCACAACTGTGGCTAGCGGTCTTGCGAAGTTCTTGATCCCTCTCAGCTTTCAACCTGGGGGGAAGTGGGATATTTGGGGTTCGGCTTACTGCCGAGAACGGGCAGTTTCACACAACTTCGCGCTGTGCGCTTGGCAGGTCAATGCGCATTCCCTCGAAGACCGCGGTGGCAGGTCTCATCTCGGTGTCGTTGTTGTCATTGCATTTGACACAGCCGTCTTGTTCTGTGCAGGTGCCGCGATTGGTGGCGCCGATGTTGGCCGGCTCACATGACTCGTTGCTTGCTTTTGACCCAGTGAAGCAATCCCACGAGCATCTCGCATCCCTTGGAATCCGGGTAAAGCCAAGAGAAGAGTGGTATGCGTTTACGTTGTCACAAGTACTTGCGCTTGTGCTGTCGGAATGACGAGTTTGCGGGTTGATGAAATGAAATCGAGAAGGTGGAGAAAATCCCGATCATTAGTATCATGGTTAAACGAAGCTAGCACACAAGGCTTGCCGTTATCTCACACCTACCTTCACATACCAAGTAGCTACTCTATTCTAACTCTGTTGTTCAGTGAGAATCTAAGACGCGACCATTGAGGATGTCTTGTGTGCAGCTCTGGTATCCGACCCTCAGGTCAGAGAAATTAAATTATCTCTGACGGAAAGAATGGGCTACATGGGGTATTTTGGGTTCGATCTTGGCATCGAGGCCACTGCCTCCATCCGTTGTACCTTCCTTAGCAACCCTGTGTTCCTCGTCGAAGGGCAGGGAACCACGATCGCGGGTATTTCTAGACCGTTCGTCCAAAGGCTCAGAAGATTCTCTGGAAATGGTTGTTCTGCATTGCTGGCATGCCAAGGTTGATGTGAACCCAAGACCATTGTCATAAAGTACCCACACGCGGCGGCTGACGACACTTCAGCCACAGGAGCTGCTTTTTCGGCAACAGGAGGTCCAGCCCCACGCAAGGTGCCAGCAATATGTGTGGCTCTCTCCCAAAATACTACGAGCTCCTGTCCGACAAGGGTTGCGCCGCGTCGAAAGCGCGGAAAGAGCGACCCTTCTGGAATCACGTAGCGAAAAGCTGGCATAGTGTGGTACTCATTTGCTTGCAAATGACTCCCCACTAACGCAACAAGACGACGAGCTCCTGTGGCAATCTGTGAAGCCCTCGTGCAAAAAGCTAGCCATAACCCATAACGAAAGCGTGCACTAAATATACAACCCAGCCCTTTCTTGCTCTAAGAGAACCCATTCATGAACGGTCACACGGAGACCCTAAAACCCCGGAATTTCAAGCGAACTTAACTCTAAAAAAAAGACGGTAAGGGTAGGCGGGGTTTTCTTTTTGGCCCATGTCCGTCGGCCCACAGAAATTTACGCGCGCGCGCGCAAAAAAAAACTTTTCAGGAAAAAAAAACTTTTGTCACAAGACTTTCTGCTACTGGATGTCACACCATATGTGCCGGCTATACTACTGGCCGGTCCGCTGTTGGCACTTGTGTGCCCGTTGTTGGTGGAATTCCTGGACGATGAGCTCAAAGATGAGTGTGATGATGAACTGGGCAATGCTGTTGAAGAAAGAGTTCAACACCGACAGCCAAACAGACCTTCAGGCAGGGAACAGCCTACGGCGGTGAAGTACCGAACCTCATCCGAGTGTCGGGTGAAACCCCTTGCTACAACGACTGTAACACACATGCACAATGCCAGACGTTAGCGTCTGTCAAGAGCATGCGTGACACAGCCGTGTCTTGAAGGTGAGATGGGACCACAAGAGACCAAGGGAAATCAAAATACCGACCTTCTAATCCACGAAAAGCGTTGGAAAGAGCAGAGCGAACAAGAGACTGCGGCAAACCGGGAAGTAAGGCAAACGGTTCGAAAAACGACGCTGGGGAAGAACCAGCATAGATGCCGCACTGGCGTTTGTTCGTGGTTTGCGCGACAACATGACTCTACTCAAGGGACTCAAGGTACAAAAGGGATGGGATTGTGGTCCACTATTTCGGCCACGCGCTGCACATCGGACAAAAGGGGTACTTCCCTGCAGAATGTCCCATTCGCTATGAAGAACAGTGCCCGCATGCAACGCTGGATTCACCATTCCTGCCGAACTTTGCTTAAATTTGCTTCAATTTTGCTTGAGCAAATTTAACCCAACTCCGACCAACCGGACATATATGTCCGGTTTAATCTGGATTTTTCTGTAGGGGTGCTCAGGAGGCGCCAAAAAATTCCCAAAAATATGGAATTCACCCATTTCGAGCAAATCTTTTCATTGCCGCCCTCGAATGTCAAAAATTCGTCAGCAATGACGATTGAAACCAAGTGGCGAGATTGGGGAAACCCCCGGAAAACCGGCTTTTTCAATGCCTTGTCATCAACAGTCGAAACAATCCAGGAACTTGGGCAGTGAAAAGTACAAAATGTCTGGAAGGAAGCGGGCGGCCACGGATATGGAGAGTGTGGGGTCGACAGAAGAAGAGGACAACGAGGAAGCAGAAGAGGTGGAAGAGGAAGAGGACGAGGAAGAAGAAGAGGATGAAGAAGAGGAAGAGGATGACGATGACGACAACAACAGGTCGGGAAGGACAGTGCGCGAACAAGTGCATCATCTCGACGCCACCGCGCTTGGGCGGGTGACAGTGGTCGACTCTTGCGGGAACTGGGACAGGCAACGGTCGCGACGTGAGTTCGGCGGTATCCGGGGTGTGACACTGCAGCTGCGTGACGAGCAGAGCGGGGTGGAGTGCGGGTACATCGCACTCATGCGAGCGATGGAGGGAAGTTTTGCGATGCCATCGGCATTGAACATTCTCAGCTTCGCCCGCGAACATTTCGACGTGCGTTGCAGGAGTGTGGCACGCTTACCGGAGCTGGACACTTATCAGGTATCGAGCTTCTGCCTCCAACACGGTATCGGATTCCAGCCCAATCCGGAGACAGTGTACACAGCGCTGTACAACTGGGCCGTGCTGAGAGGAACCGGCTCAGTCGAGCGAGGCGAAGACCGACCCCACCCGGCCAACGTCGTGTTCCTGGCCAACCCGCGGGTTCAGAGCGGTGATCTCGGCCACTTTATGAACATTTTTTTTGGCGAGCCACCAAAAGAACAGGCGCCGAAGTCCTCCGCAAAGCCTGCACCGAAGCGCCCCGGCCGGCCACCAAAAGAACAGGCGCCGAAGCCCTCCGCAAAGCCTGCACCGAAGCGCCCCGCAAACCCAGTACCGCGAGGCCGCCCACCGAATACTGAGAGCGCTGCGGTCAAGGCAGCAGGTGCAGCGATCAAGTCCTTGTCGTGGAGCAGCAAAGTCGAGCCCAACCTCGAATTCCCTTTCAACGCCAAGAAGACCGGACCGAATCCGTCCTACGACCTTGATGAGGATTCCTCCCCCACTGACATCTTCAGATGCATGTTCACCGACCTGGTGGTCACCCAGATCATTGGGCACATGAGTGTGTATGCTGCAGGGAAAGAGGGTATCTCGTACGAAGCACCCGATATTGCGGAATTTCTTCGCTGGTGTGCTGTCACATACGCGATGGGGTTGTCCGTGAAACAGGATCTCTACTCGTACTGGTCCGTGGACCCTATCGAACAATGCGCGTTTTTTTCTGAAACCATGTCCAGGAAAAGGTGGCACGATATTCACAGGACGCTGCACTTCACAGACCCCCTCAGTGGAAAGAAGGAACACCCGGACCGACTCATCAAGATAAGAGATATTTTCCAGCTTGTGTCTCTCCAATGGCGGGATGTCTATGCTCCCGATAAAGAACTTAGCTTTGATGAGTCGATCATCAAGTACAAAGGTCGTGTCAGCTTCAAGCAATACATGCCCATGAAACGGCATCGATTCGGTTTGAAGTGTTTTGTTCTGGCTGAGTCACAGACTGGTTACACATTGGTATCGTCAGTGTATACCGGTAAGATTGACACGGATACTAACCCTGGCCCCGTGAACGTTGGTGAGCGTGAACTTCTTGCAGCTGCGGCTCTGTATGCATACTCAGGAAGGCACATGTACATGGACAACTACTACACAAGCATTCCCCTCATGCTAAAATTATACACCTTGGGATTCCACGCGGCCGGAACTGTCCGCAAAAATCGGAACGGGATCCCACTTTTTAGCAAGTCCCAAAAGAAGCGCGGCCGCCCATCCCAAGCGGATAAGGCTGCGGCCCCGAAACGCGGCCATTGCCAGTATCGCCAAAGTTCGCCGATCACGTTCTTGGAGTGGGTTGACAAGCGTGAAGTCCGCATGTTGTCAACACTCCCCATTGGAACAACAATGACCGAGCTTGAGCGTCGCTGCAAGGGGGGAAAGCGGTTGAAGGTCAGTAAGCCAGACATCGTGGTTGCTTACAACAAACACATGGGGGGGGTAGATCGCTGCGACCAGTACCTTGCCCGGGCGACACGATTCATGCAGGGCAAACGATGGTATATGAAAGTCTTCTTTTATTTGCTCGAAGTGTCTGCGTTGAACAGTTTTATCTTGTACAAGCGTCTTGGTAAGAATCGCGGGTCCTTACCCTTCAAGGACTTCAGAAAAGAGCTCATCCGCGGGTTACTTGCTGACAACCGCAGTACTGAGGACTTCAGCCCCGGAACGCGCACACCTCGGGCTAGCGACCACCCGTCGCGCCTGGATGGCAAGTTCCATGCCATTCTGGAAACAGACACCCGCGTTGCGTGCAAATGCCATGTTCGTTTGGTCAAGACGAAATATGTCTGCAAAACATGTGGCGTGGCTCTGTGTCCCGCTCCGCCACAGGCTACAAGAATGGTTTTCCGCGGCGGCGTGAAAGAGGAAGTCTCCAAGCACTCAATGAGAGAGTGCCTCCAACACTAGAAAGCGGAGCACATAGCAGTGAGCAACTATTTGTGGAATGTGCACAACACAAAGCCTTGCCTGCAAACAGTTCGCAGGCGGACAAAGCCAGCACCTGTTGCACATTCATGTTGGGAAGCTCGGCAAGAAGACCTGCCGACCATCTCTCATTTCTTCGTGGGTTTTAGGGAACCCACTACTGTAAATGCACTGTGTCGGGTGCGATGCCAAGGCGATAGGAGCGCCATGAGCGACAAGCCGAATCTACGGACCAGAGTTTGAATGTGGTCGGAAGCCCGCATTATGTCCAGTGTCTGAGACCTGTCACGACATGTCTCTGACCTCACCGTAGGGATAGCACTGTCGTTTGCACTATGTTTGCTAAGCCATACAAGCTCAGGAACTTTCCAACCAAAAACCTCGCAACTCGGCCTGTCGCTCGCGAAAACTGGGGTTGCCCAGGTGGTTTGTGGTGTCTGGGCACCGGTGGTCACGGTAGTGCCGTGAAACCCCTCGAAAACTCTCGAAACACCCAGGATTTGGGTCCAGGTTAGGTGGATTTTGTCTAAATCACTAGCCGGGTGACCTTCGTCGAATGGGTTCTTTTAAAGCTAATACGTACTGGGTGGGTTTGGGGGGGGGCATGCATGGCTTCTTCGTGTACACTTTATTTGCTCGCTTAGACGAGTCAGGTTCGAAACAATTTGTGACCGACACCAAGTTCTCGCCAGGATAGGTGAGTGCTCTTGGGCTCCCCACGTCTTACAAGTTGAGCAGGAGTTGCTCTGTAAACCGTACCGGTCCACTGTTCGCACCATGGCTCTACGTAGAATTTTTGGTCATTTGGTGAAGAAGGTCGTGAAAATGAAGTGGTGTGGGCCCAAAACGGTCAGGAAACCGAAAATAGTGCCCCGTTCGGGCGCTGGCTGGCCACAAAGCAGGATGAGATAAACTGACACTTTTCGGGTCAAAAAGGACCTAAAATGGGGTGTCGCAGGCATGGCCCATTTCTACAAATCGACAAGCATGCCAGATCAGCTTCTATTTCAGATAAGTGGCGGCCCCAGGACTCAAACAGGCCCAAACTACCAGGAAAATGAGCCAATTGCTTCATTCACAAGCAATATGATCAGCATTTGCGACTGCGCCGTCGGAAAAGAAGTGCTCCAAGTGCCAACGGACCCGCAGTGATCGTCCGGTGGTGCCACTGAAGTATGCTCGCCAACCAACACGACAACACCAGCCCCGCCGCAGACGGGACCAGGGCAGCAGCCAAACAGCCGGGTTCAAACGTGCTGGTCCAAAGCCACGTCCCGGCTACCCACAGGCATGACCACACCAGCACTGCAGTGCAAGCAACCCACGGGGTCGACTTAACTTGCTCATCTGCACAGACTTCTGAAGAAGGTTTTCCAGCTCGTTTGTACTCCACCTCACCAGAGCGTCTTCCTGGTCCTATGGCGGAGGCTTTCACAAACTTTCTTCGCCCACCGGCCTTTCGGAATCGTTGTGTTGACCTGAAGTCCTTCATTGTATCTGCTCTTGCCTTCTGCACGGTTCGACCGTGACCTGGTGCATCCTCCTCCCTCTTTCACCTCTTGTAATTGCGTTTTGGCCAGCAAAAATTGGGACTCGGCATCGTTGTACGTGAGAGAAGTCAATTTCGCATGGTATTCTGAGCAATGCTGGTAGATTGACATTTTTTTTGCTTGCTGTTGCACACACTATGCTATTTTCACGCTTCCACAGAGCTACCGTAACGCTACCGTCACGCTACCGTCACGCTACCGTCACGCTACCGTCACTCTACCGTCACTCTACCGTCACTGTACCGTTGCACCATCAATACCGGCGTCTAAACAGCGTTTTTGGCCCGCAGGTCACAACCTGGTGCAACCCAAGTCATTTTCCCGGTCGGTTCGGTCACGAAGAAGCTCCGAGGGTGTGAAAATCGTTCATGTTCGGCACCAAAACTCTCTCAAACTCTCGTGCGAACTCCGTTTTTCAAGCCGGTGGCGCCGGAAAATATTATGCGACCCCTCCACTCTGCGACGCTCGCCTCGTGTAAAGTGTATTTTTACCACGTTCCATCGCTCATGGGTGCACTCTGACACACAAACAGCCCAATACTGACTTTTTAGATGGGCAAATTCAGTCCCAAAAAAAAATTCCCGTTCCAAAGGAAAGTCGGCGGATTTTGTCCACAGAATGTCCACAGACCAAAAATGCTCAAAAATGCATTTCGGCGCGAAAATAGCAGCCAGCAGAGCGTTGTGAACATTCTTCTGGGCGAGAAACACTGTGGAGGGCCCATCCTTGGGGGTGCACAGGGCGAGTGCGTGTTCCCTTGGTGAAAATAGTCCAAAAACCTGAAATCACGCACAAATTGGGGGCTCTCAGGGTAGTGTCAGCACTGACCCCCCCCCCCCGGTACAAACCCGGCACAAACCCGGAAAAACTCCAGGGTGGATCACACCATTCACTCTAAAAAAGCAAAGCTAGCGATCTACAGGGGACACACGAAGCGGGAGGGGGGAAGGGGGACAGCGGGCATGACGGAGCGCAAGCAGAAGATCGATTTGGGCGACGGCGGCGCGAAGAAGAAGCGCCGCACTGATGAGCCGGCGGCGCCCGCCGCAGCCCAGGATGCGGGAGAGGCGGTAGCTGTGGTCCCCCTGAAGCTGGACACAGGCGGGGTCAACCCGTACACGAACCTCCCGTTCTCGGCGGCGTACTTTGAGATCCTCGAAAAGCGGAATGTTCTCCATTGAATATTCGCCACTACAACCAAGATCTGCACTCATCCACGCTCCATCGAGGCTCACGCCAACGACTTCGCGGCGTAGAGGACCACGCACTCCTACGCACGCCTGGCTTCGTGATACCAGTACGCGGCCAACTATGGGTGGATCGCTTGAGCATCATCCATTTTCGGGACCGGTGCATTCGGCAGGTGAGTTGTTACACACTCATTATCGGATGCCGACTTCCATGGGAAGAAGCTGTCCGTGTGGGGGGCGCAGCAGGACTTCGCGCAGCTCGTCGAGCAGTTCCAGGTGGTCCTCCTCGTCGGCGAGACCGGGAGCGGGAAAACGACGCAAATCCTGCAATTCTGCGTCGACCTCGCCCCCGACAAAGCGGTGGCCTGCACCCAGCCGCGCCGTGTCGCCGCCATGTCCGTCGCTCAGCGAGTCGCGAACGAGCTGGGATCGTTGCTCACGTAGCACGCATTTCGGAAGGGAAAGCTTGTTCAGTAGTCAATCAATCGAACACGTGGTAACTTGCGAGTTGGAAGAAACGGTCCACCAAGGTTGGAGAAACAACCCGGCGAAGGCACTTGGTCACGTCGTCGGAAACACAAAACACATTCACTGTGTCACCCGAAGACTCTAAAATCTCGGATTCTCAAGCGAGCTTGAACTCTAAAAAGCAAAGCTAGCGATCTACAGGGGACACACGAAGCGGGAGGGGGGAAGGCGGACAGCGGGCATGACGGAGCGCAAGCAGAAGATCGATTTGGGCGACGGCGGCGCGAAGAAGAAGCGCCGCACTGATGAGCCGGCGGCGCCCGCCGCAGCCCAGGATGCGGGAGAGGCGGTAGCTGTGGTCCCCCTGAAGCCGGACACGGGCGGGGTCAACCCGTACACGAACCGCCCGTTCTCGGCGGCGTACTTCGAGATCCTCGAAAAGCGGAAGAAGCTGCCCGTGTGGGAGGCGCAGCAGGACTTCGCGCAGCTCGTCGAGCAGTTCCAGGTGGTCCTCCTCGTCGGCGAGACCGGGAGCGGGAAAACGACGCAAGTCCCGCAATTCTGCGTCGACCTCGCCCCCGACAAAGCGGTGGCCTGCACCCAGCCGCGCCGTGTCGCCGCCATGTCCGTCGCTCAGCGAGTCGCGAACGAGATGGACGTAGCCCTCGGAGAACAGGTCGGATACACTATCCGTTTCGAAGACGTGACGGGCCCCAACACGCTGCTCAAGTACATGACTGACGGTATGCTTCTGAGAGAAGCGATGCTTGACCCGCAACTGTCGCGGTACTCGGTAGTCATCCTCGACGAAGCGCATGAGCGGACGCTGTCGACGGACGTCCTGTTCGGCCTCATGAAGGAGATCCTACCGAGGCGCCCGGACCTGAAGCTGATCGTCATGAGCGCCACCCTCGACGCGCAGAAGTTCCAGGCCTACTTCGACACAGCCCCGCTGATGAACATCCCGGGCCGGATGTTCCCGGTCGACATCTTCTACACCAAGCAGCCGGAACAAGACTACGTCGAAGCCGCGGTCCGCGCCGTCGTCCAAATCCACACCTACGAAGGACCCGGCGATGTCCTCCTCTTCCTCACCGGTATGCAATGTTTTCAATGTTTCAAGTTAATTCAGTAGGGCCAACTGCTTGGGAAAAGGTGTCCCGGGATGTCCATCAGCCGCCAGCCGCTGCTCAACGGCAGTGCATGCTGATCCGTGTGGTCCGTGTACTTAAAAGTTCCCAGTGCGTAACGGCCTTATCACGTGGACGGCCCTGAGATTCCCTCCTCAGGTGACACCACTGATTTACCTTTACCAGAACCCCAACCGACAGCGAACACTGCAACCGCAGAGCATCAGTAGCATCATCCTCTCGTGCGTAGTGCTCCCTTACGGTAGCCATTGCACAACGGCCACCCAAGGTCACCCGGAGACCTTAAATCCCGGAACTTCAAGCGAGCTTTAGAAACCCGCACGCAGGTGAGGAAGAGATCGAAACCGCGTGCAACCGCATCACGAGCGAGTGCTACGCGAACAAGGCGAACGGCGAGTGCGGCGAGATGAAGTGCTTCCCGCTGTACTCGTCGCTGCCGCCGCAGCAGCAGCAGCGGGTCTTCGAAGCCGCGCCGCCGGACGGCCGGAAGTGCGTCGTGTCGACGAACATCGTCGAAACGTCGATCACCATCGACGGCGTCGTGTACGTCGTCGACCCCGGC
The DNA here is from genome assembly GCA_030068145.1 of Diplonema papillatum. Lineage (NCBI taxonomy): Eukaryota > Euglenozoa > Diplonemea > Diplonemida > Diplonemidae > Diplonema > Diplonema papillatum. Next base: position 33,850 of record JAPJBO010000360.1, read on the forward strand.
TTCTCGAAGCAGAAAGTGTTCAACCCGCGTTCGTGTAGAGTCCCTCCTCGTCTCCGTCATCTCCCAAGCCTCCGCCAACCAGCGCGCCGGCCGTGCGGGCTGGACGAAGCCCAGCAAGTGCTTCCGGCTGTACACGGAGCACTCGTTCAAAAACGACCTCATCCCGCAAAACGTACCCGGAGATCCTCCGGTCGAACCTCGGCTCCGTCGTCCTTCAGCTGAAGACGACCCGGGCTAGCCATTGCTAATAATGAAAGTGCACACCAAAGAAACAACCCACGCCCACATAGCCCATACTAGCTCTAAGAGAACCCATTTTACAAAGGTCACCCGGAGACCCTATAATCCCGGAACCTCAAGCGAGCTTTAACTCTAAAACCCCGCACGCAGGTGAGGAAGAGATCGAAACCGCGTGCAACCGCATCACGGGCGAGTGCAACGCGAACAAGGCGAACGGCAAGTGCGGCGAGATGAAGTGCATTCCGCTGTACTCGTCGCTGCCGCCGCAGCAGCAGCAGCGGATCTTCGAAGCCGCGCCGCCGGGCGGCCGGAAGTGCGTCGTGTCGACGAACATCGCCGAAACGTCGATCACCATCGACGGCGTCGTGTACGTCGTCGACCCCGGCTTCTCGAAGCAGAAAGTGTTCAACCCGCGGGTTCGTGTAGAGTCCCTCCTCGTCTCCCCCATCTCCCAAGCCTCCGCCAACCAGCGCGCCGGCCGTGCGGGCAGGACGAAGCCCGGCAAGTGCTTCCGGCTGTACACGGAGCACTCGTTCAAAAACGACCTCATCCCGCAAACGTACCCGGAGATCCTCCGGTCGAACCTCGGCTCCGTCGTCCTTCAGCTGAAGAAGCTGGGCATCGAGGACCTTGTGCACTTCGACTTCATGGACCCCCCCGCGCCGGAGACGCTGATGCGGGCCCTCGAATTGCTGCACTTCTTAGGGTGCCTCGACGAGGACGGCGACATGACCGCCGACGGATCGCTCATGAGCGACTTCCCGTTGGACCCGCAAATGACGCGGATGATCGTCGCCGGGGGCAGGCAGTTCTCGTGCACCAACGAGATGTGCTCGCTGGCGGCGCTGCTGTCGGTGCCGATGATCTTCATGCGCCCCCGGGAGGCCGCGAAGGAGGCCGACCGGGCGAAGGCGCAGTTCAACCACATGGACGGGGACCACCTCACGCTCCTCAACGCGTACCACGCGTTCGTCAACAACGGCATGGACAAGAACTGGTGCTGGGACAATTACATGAACTTCCGGTCCTTGCAGTCCGCCACCAACGTGCGCAACCAGCTGTCCAACCTGTGCAAACGGAATGGGGTCGCGCTCGTTTCGCCGATTAACGCGGACCCCGCCTGCAGGGAGGGCACGTACGCGTACGCCACGAGGGTTCGCAAGGCTCTTCTTTCCGGGTACTTCATGCAGGTTTGAGCCCTTTTGTCTTGTTGCATAAGCACCGCCTGCTTCGTAGGGAACACTTGAGGATGAGGGGCTGCCGGTTGCGAAATATCACAGCAGCATAACTTCATGACTTCAAAGACGTAAGCAGTCGTGTTTGGTTTATCAGAATCCCTGACCTGAAAATGACGCGCGGGTAAAACACACGCAAACCGCAGCGCCTCTCCTTTTCGCCACGTAGACCTTACGTGTTCTTTTGCCTCGGTGGTTACCACTCTTTACTCTCAACTCACGCTAGTCAAGAGTTTTCTTTGAAATCTTTTGAGTGTGCTCCAAAATAAGTCGAATAGTCGGCAATAGCAACAAAGACACGCACACATGCACACGTACTGCCACTACCGCAGATTCGATACGCCATACATAGTAAACGATACCGTAAAGGAACCTTTTCGACGATGGTCACCCGAAGCCTTTAAACCCCCGGATCCCTAAGCGAACACTTTCACTCTGCAGAAAACAAGTGGAGGTCATTTAACCGGCAGGTCTGACGTTGAAGCCATGCCGCCCTGGTTTGGTGAAGAGTTATCTTGCAGTTACCACCCCAGTAAATGGGGGATTAACACATGGTGCAGTAATGGGTTAGCGCCAGCGGTAAAGGGATGAACGCCAAGTCCCCTTTGGTCGGCAAATATATAGTTATACACAAACCGCGCACAGGTTGCCCACAAGGACGTGAGAGGCAATGGCTACACGACGTGCAAGGACAACCAACCGGTGGCCCCGCATCCTTCGAACTACTTGGAAGGGGCGCCCGAGTGGCTCTTGTACAACGAGTTCGTCCTCACCACGAAGAATTGGATCCGCACCTGCACGAAAATCGAGGAAGACTGGCTCCTGGAAACCAGCGAAGACTACTGGGATCCCGAAGGGGTATGTTTTTTTGCGCAGCATTTTTTTTTGTCGTATAAGATCGAAGATCTTAGAAGATTAATACTATTCCGACGAGAACTATCACTTGTACAAAGGTTATTACCCCGTCGCTCTCGAGAAGAACACCGTAATTTTACCCCTCGCTTGCCCACCCACCCTTGCCCATTTTTATCTTCAAGTCCAGTGTCCTGAGGCGTCACGAAGAAGTTCGTGGCATACACACGAGAATCTCTGCGTGACCTTTCTACGTTTGTTACGCACCATCAATCTGACATCACGCAGCAGCAAGGACGAGAGCAGCGAGTACGGAGCAGCGAGACGGGCGAGGAGGAGAGTATTATTTTTTATAAGCACCTGCTTTGTAGGAAATACTTGAGGAGGCTGCCAGCTGCAAAAGATCAAAGGAGGTAAATGTGCTGTAGCCCACACGAAACACAGGTGAACCTGGGTTTAGCGGCGGCGTAAGCGTTCAACAAATATGCGGGTTGCCCTTCAATGCACTGTGCAGGCTAAAAAGACGTAGGCAGCGTGTTTTGGTGGTTGATCACAATTCCTTACCTGAATATACACAGGGTAAATACAAGTGGGAAAAACGATCAACCGGCACGCAAACAGAACGAAGCGCCTGTCTTTTTCGAGACATTGCAATGTGTTCCAAAAATGTAAGCCTGAGCAGTGAGCGAACCAACACCAAACTGAAGATCATGTCACTGTCACAGTTTACATAACTCAAGACAGACCAGGTGAAAAAGAAGAATAACAAACCTCAAGAAAGGGTCCAAACTCGGCCTGCTCAAAAAAAGAAGAATGGTGTGGAAGCGTCAACGCAACAGTTTTTGAAAGGATAGCGAAAGAGCGAAGGCATATTTTTGCATCTTTATGCATAAGCGTCAGTTTGGAAGGAAATGCTCGACGGAGCTGCCAGACCAAGAAACGAAAGGATCCCAAGTGCTGTATCTACCGAACCACGTGTTGAACGGACGTGATCATGATCCGAAGGTCCCGGTTCAGTTTCCTCACACATTGCATGTGGACGAAACGGAAGAGAAAAATAAACATAAAGAAAAGCCGCACTGTGTCCAGGAACGTGACAGTCAAGCACAGTTTGTAGCTTGAGTCGAAGGCAGCACAGTGCCACAACCCCGTCCGCTCTGCCCTGTCTCTACGAGCTTGTGTTCAGGGCAAGCGCCAAGCCCCAAGGCGCGCCACGCCTTGATGCTTTAGCTTTGTAGATCGGTAGCCACTTGACTCGTAGGCCCATGCAGTACCGCCGAACACGTGACGTGTCGGGGCAGTACACTAGCGCTCGCAATAAGGGGAGGTGTAGTTGCTCACCTGCCAGATCTGTCCTGAAGTGGCCTCGCCAGATCCAGCCCCATTTCGTGGACGTTGGTTACGTGCCGGGGGAGGATTAGCCTGCTAGTGGATGATTGTGAGTGAATATGATCGTTAGGCCAATCTTCTCCCTGCGAAAAACCCACGAAACCCAAGAACTACTCTACGAAAAAATACATAAAACCGCAGACAACAGACCGGTACGGGCTACAAGGCAACCCCTGCTCAACTTAAAGAACTCAATGCTCAACTTGTAGAAAATGGGGGGCCCAAGACCACACTCCACGAAGGAATGTACTTGGTGTCGGTCACAAACAGTCCCGGACATGGCTAACTATAACCCATAACGAAAGCGTGCACCAAATATACAAGCCGTAACCATATAGCCCATTCTTGCTCTAAGAGAACCCATTCATGAACGGTCACACGGAGACCCTAAAACCCCGGAATCTCAAGCGAACCTTAACTCTAAAAATAGTAGCAGAACGACCACACCCTACCCAATCTCAAACACCCCCTAAACGCGTTAGGGGACTTCACAAGGTTTCACAACGGAACGACACATCACCCGAAACGAGCGGCACCCTCTCACTTTTCTCAACCCCCTCCATACCCAAGCCTCTACGGTCAACCGGAGACTTTAAAATACCGACCTTCTAATCCACAAATAACGCTAAAAATGCAACCACACACAGTTCCCCGAGGGTGAGATTCAGCGAGCTCTGAAGCGGTTGAGGAAGCGGGTGCGGAAGTGAGCGGGAAACCGCGATAGGCCAGGCAATTCCTACCACCCCGCCGAGCTGAGACAGACGGCGCGTGAATGCCTGGTGCCAGCGCGGGCTTCTGGCTGAGGCGGATGCGGAAGGAAGAGAAAAGGATTGCTGCCTGCCCAGCCTCGTTGGGGTTCCGGACTGTGGGGGGGGGGAGAAGAAGGCAGCCGCGCTTCCCCCCAGCGGGAGCAGAAAAAAAAGGTCATGGGGTACTGCCCGCCACCCTAGCTTGCCCAACGTGGCGGTGTTGTGGCTTTCTTCCCCGTTACAAAGGGAGGGGCCGCGGCTCTACCCTGCCATCCAGCGAAGTGCATCTCTGCTGACTGCTGCCGCTTCGATCAAGCTACCGTCTTCGTCGCTAGGTGCGCCTTGCCGCAGACCTCGGTACGCCACACGAGGGAGGATGCATGCGACTCAGTTACCGTTCACCGGTGAAATGCTGATGTTGAGGGGTGTAGGAAGCGAAAGGATGCACCTTCGTCCGTCCTTGGGCAAAGGCAATCGCTTCTTTCGGTGGTTCCGGGTAAGACGCTGGTTTGTGTTCAACTTGCGCGAAGGCCTGCAGAGGGCATCAAATACCGCAGATGGTCACATCATCCTGATTTCTGCGGTGGTTCCGGGTAAGACGCTGGTTTGTGTTCAACTTGCGCGAAGGCCTGCAGAGGGCACCAAATACCGCAGATGGTCACATCATCCTGATTTCAACGCGTCGTCCGTCGTGTGCGCGCGAGACATGGAACCCTGGAGCCGTTACCTCTGCTTCGAAAAAGAATCGCATCATCAGCGCGAGGAAACCCAAATTGCCCCTGCGAAGACAGTGCACATGCAAGCTCTCGGCATTCCTCGCTCCGGCCGCCCTTAGCACCACCCTTCCGCGATTTGGGCCGGCGTGGGTTTCAGTTGCTTTTCTATTTCTTTAATCAGTCACTCGCCCGTCCTCACCCCCCCCTCCTTCCTCCGTGTCCCCCCGTTCATTACCTGCGATCAGTAGCAATCACGCCCTATTGTACCCGGCAATTCAATCGAGTGTCTTTTTGTGAGTTCGACGCTAGCTTTTTTTCTTCTGTTGCAGCGGGACACGAGCAAAAGAAGGTATCCACCACAGAAGAAAACGAAGAAGCGTGGCTCCGCTCCCGTCCTATCCGGTCCATCATTCCGTGATTTCGTTTGCTTTCGAACGCAAAAGAGCTTCGACGTTATTCCGTTTGTTGTTTTACATAAGCGCCATCTTTGAAGGAAATGCTCGACGAAGCTGCCATACAAAAAAGTGAAGGAAATCGAAGTGCTGTAACTACCAAACCGGACGTGATGTCATGCGGGTCTATCCCTACACGACAAGACACACAAACGCAGCTTCAAAACCCCGCGTTGACTGTCGACCGTAGAAACAAAACACGGTTCGGTAAAACTCGAAACAGACTCGAGGGGCCACCCGGCCATTTCGACGGAAGCTGCAGAGATACAACTGCAAAGTGGGAATCTTTTGGGACGAGGGTTTGGAAACAAAGGGGGGATGTCGCACAGCTCGAAGGAGAAGCCGTGGCGGCACACTCAAGCTGTGGAGCGGGGGCTTGTGCCGACGGAGGTGCCGCGGACGTCTGTAGAGTACAGGATCTTCACGACGGAGGGGCCGCACGAGATCCCGAAGGCGCCGAAGGGCACCGACGCGCTGTCGGGACCTACGGACGCGGCTTCGATCATGAAGCACGTGCTGGCCTGCAACGACAAGCAGGCGAGCACCGGCCTCGGGCGCATCGTATTGTCGACGCCGTCCCTCGACAGCGTCCGGGACTGCTACTGGTGGGCGTACCTGCGGTACTTCTGCCACGCCGCCGGCTTCGAGCGGCTTGAAGAGTCCGAAAAGCGCAGCAAACGACGCAAAAAGGCGGGCGGCGCGGAGCCGTCGGAGCTCGTGGGGCTGAACATGTACAGCTTTCATACAAAACCCCGCCTTGACGTAGACGCAAAACAAAACACGGATCTCCCAACCTCGAAACAGTCTAAAATAATACTCGAGCGGCCACCTTGCGCTCATTTCTTATGCAGTACTGAATGGTAATATTTCGTTGAACGCTCACAGAATGCAATACAGGGGACGAGGGTTTGGAAAATAAGGGGGGTTGGGAGGGGATGTCGCACGCAGCTCGAAGGAGAAGCCGTGGCGGCACACTCAAGCTGTGGAGCGGGGGCTTGTGCCGACGGAGGTGCCGCGGACGTCTGTAGAGTACAGGATCTTCACGACGGAGGGGCCGCGCGAGATCCCGAAGGCGCCGAAGGGCACCGACGCGCTGTCGGGACCTACGGACGCGGCTTCGATCATGAAGCACGTGCTGGCCTGCAACGACAAGCAGGCGAGCACCGGCCTCGGGCGCATCGTATTGTCTCGACAGCGTCCGGGACTGCTACTGGTGGGCGTACCTGCGGTACTTCTGCCACGCCGCCGGCTTCGAGCGGCTTGAAGAGTCCGAAAAGCGCAGCAAGCAGCGCAAGAAGGCGGGCGGCGCGGAGCCGTCGGAGCTCGTGGGGCTGAACATGTACAGCTTTCATACAAAACCCCGCCTTGACGTAGACGCAAAACAAAACACGGATCTCTCAACCTCGAAACAGTCTAAAATAATACTCGAGCGGCCGCCTTGCGCTCATTTCGTATGCGGAGATACAAGTACAGAGGGGTGGTAATATTTTGTTGAACGCTCACAGAATGCAATACAGGGGACGAGGGTTTGGAAAATAGGGGGGGGGTGGGGGAGGGGATGTCGCACAGCTCGAAGGAGAAGCCGTGGCGGCACACTCAAGCTGTGGAGCGGGGGCTTGTGCCGACGGAGGTGCCGCGGACGTCTGTAGAGTACAGGATCTTCACGACGGAGGGGCCGCACGAGATCCCAAAGGCGCCGAAGGGCACCGACGCGCTGTCGGGACCTACGGACGCGGCTTCGATCATGAAGCACGTGCTGGCCTGCAACGACAAGCAGGCGAGCACCGGCCTCGGGCGCATCGTATTGTCGACGCCGTCCCTCGACATCGTCCGGGACTGCTACTGGTGGGCGTACCTGCGGTACTTCTGCCACGCCGCCGGCTTCGAGCGGCTTGAAGAGTCCGAAAAGCGAAGCAAGCAGCGCAAGAAGGCGGGCGGCGCGGAGCCGTCGGAGCTCGCGGTGCTCCCGCTGCACATGTACAGCTTCAAGGCCGCGCCGACCAAGCGGACGCTGCAGCACCTGGCCCGGGTCTCCGCGCCTGGAAGCTCGCAGCACGGGTTGACCGTCGACGAGTTGTCGTCCACCCGTTCACCGAGGCACGCAGACGCGCCGCCGTCGCCGGCTAACAGCAACAACAACAACGCCAGCAGACCCGACTCGCTGGCGGCGTCCCCGGTTCACGCGAACCACCGCCACCACGGCAGCCAGGGGCTGGACGCTTCCTTGCGGGGGAAGAGTAGTAGTAGGGGGTTGGCGCCCGGGGACATCGATGCGCTGTTGTCCCGCGGTGACTCGGCCTCGGCGCGGCCGGCGACGCGGGAAACGGCGCTGAACGCGTCATTCGCGCACCTCTCCCTCACCGCGCGGGACCACATCAGCGGGCCGCCGGTGCTCGGGCTGAAGGCCGGGCGCCCCGCTGGCGACAAGGCCGACCACTCGTCCGCGTCGCTGCGCAGCCAGGCCGGCGCGCAGAGCGACTCCGGCTCGCCGCCCGGGCAGCAGCTGTCGATGGCCGAGAGAGAGGAGCTCGTCGAAGCCGAGGAGAAGGAGCTGTACTCACGGATCGCGAGGAACTACGTCGTGATCGTTCGCCGCATCTCGCAGCACCGGTCCCAGGCGCTCCAGGACATGTACCACACGAACTACTCGGACTTGGTCGCGCAAGCGGTGGTCGTCGCGCTGGCAGCCACTGCCAACGAGCCGCTACGTGATGTCGTGAAGAAGGAAGTGCTGGGCTTCGTGACGTACTGGATGTCCGGGGTGCAAAGGACCAGCGTCGACCACTGGAACGTGCCGAGGCTGCTCGGTCGGATTGACGCAGACGCGGGGACGGAGAGCGGGATGGTGAGCATCGGCGGGGCGAGCGGGAATGACACACCGGCGCGGCGGACTTCGGGTGCGGTGCCGCCAGGAGACTCGGCGCTGCCGCCGCCGCGCGCTCGGGACGCCAGCCCGGCGCCGCCGCCCTTCGGCCCCTCCGGGAGCCCCGCTTCGCGGTCGTTCTACCGGAGGAGCAACCAACCGGGGGCTGCGTCGTCGCCTGAAGCCGGGAGCCAGCGGCCGGCGCGGCCGGCGAACGCGTCGAAGCGGGTGCACCTGCACCACCCGCAGCCGGCGGCCGAGAAAGCGGCGGAGCCCGCGGGCATCGACGACCTGAAGGCCGCGCTCCTCAGCGTCACGGACCCCGCCGACGGCGGCAGGAAGCAGCAGAAGCAGGCGGCCGCCGGCCGCTCGGCGCAGTACCCGCTCGCGTCGCCCGACCAGCGGGGGCCCGGGAGGGCGCACCTGGCCGCGCCGCCGCCGAAGAAGCCGCAGATGCGGGGCGTCGTGCACCTGCTCGGCAACGTGTACAAGCTGAAGCCGCTTCCCCGCAGCGTGTCGGTGCTGCTGGCGAAGCACAAGGCCGGCGGAGGCCCCGTCCCGCCGTGGCACGAGCTCGGCAGGGTGGCCCTGCGGAAGCCCGTGACCAAGGTGACCGTCGGCAACTTCTGCACCACTGACTACTCGCCGCTTATGCAACACGCCCTCCAGCTCATGAACGCGCCGGACAATGCCCTGGCCCTCAAACCTGCGGACATGCTGTGGTCTGTCGGAGATTGAGATATCCTCGCAAAGCCACACGTCAGCCGTGCTCACCAAGTACCAAGCGGACGACTGTCAGTCCCGCATTAGAGGCATGCGCTTGATAGTGCCCGGGCGGGCGCATCCGGCCGCGCCGCCGCCGAAGAAGCCGCAGATGCGGGGCGTCGTGCACTTGCTCGGCAACGTGTACAAGCTGAAGCCGCTGCCCCGCAGCGTGTCTGGCGAAGCACAAGGCCGGCGGAGGCCCCGTCCCGCCGTGGCACGAGCTCGGCAGGGTGGCCCTGCGGAAGCCTGTGACCAAGGTGACCGTCGGCAACTTCTGCACCAGTGACCACTCGCCGCTTATGCAACACGCCCTCCAGCTCATGAACGCGCCGGACAATGCCCTGGCCCTCAAACCTGCGGACATGCTGTGGTCTGTCGGAGATTGAGATACCCTCGCAACGCAAAGCTACATGTCAGCCGTGCTCACCAAGTACCAGGCGGACGACTGTCAGTCCCGCATTAGAGGCATGCGCTTGATAGTGCCCGGGCGGGCGCATCCGGCCGCGCCGCCGCCGAAGAAGCCGCAGATGCGGGGCGTCGTGCACTTGCTCGGCAACGTGTACAAGCTGAAGCCGCTTCCCCGCAGCGTGTCGGTGCTGCTGGCGAAGCACAAGGCCGGCGGAGGCCCCGTCCCGCCGTGGCACGAGCTCGGCAGGGTGGCCCTGCGGAAGCCCGTGACCAAGGTGACCGTCGGCAACTTCTGCACCACCGACCACTCGCCGCTCATGAGCACATAGGAAGGTTCTGGCTCTCAAACCAAGGCTTCAAACTAAGATTGTGCACCAACCGCCTACAATCAAAAGCTGATAGGCCACAGCTCTTGCGGGCTTGCACCGACTTGAATTCGTGTGTTATCACTCGATTGACCTGTCTCATCCACACACCGCTGCCATTGCTAGCGTTGGTTCTTATCTCGGTCAATAGTATCCGCTCTCGACCAAGCGATTTTCAGGCCACATCGAGCCCAGTCTCTCTCCTCGCATCATGTCCGCTGCGCTTACGAAGCACGAAGCTGGCGACGGCAAAACCTCGGTGCTCAAACTCAGCGAAACCAGCAGAAGGTCACCCCGAGTACACTGGTGGCATTTGCAGAACGAGCCAAGAGCGTCGCCCCCCCAAGCCAAGCACAGCAGCTGACGGCAAATAAGAGAATCATGAACGCGCCCCCCGTGGGAGACAGGAGAAGCAACCGAAATGGAAGAGGAAAATGAAGAAGAAAAACAAAAGGAAAACGTCGGAAGTACAAAAAACACTGACTGCGAATTTTGCCGGAAACACAAACACAAACAACAAGATATTGTCGGTAACCCAAAGGACCCACCTCCGACGTTGCTATCGGATCAAGCAACGCCGTTGGGCCATCCCACCCAGACCGGCACCACGTGCGTGTTCATTTGCGAGTATTTGTTTCGGATGCCCACTCGCAGGAGCTCCCTGGAGGTTTCCAATTTGTGCATCCACCGTGTCAGTGTTGCAGTAGGTGGTCCGCATCTGAACGTAGATACCACCATCCACCAGCGCACGTTACACACGTGCGTGTTGGTACTGCGCAGGGCAGTAGAAGTGCCACAAGCGTAGTTGTCAAAGAGTGTTACAGCTAGGTGCTGGCAGCAAGTGGTCGCCAGCAGCATGCACCAACAGTCACCTGGTAGGAGAGCATCATACGCTGTATCCGTTGCGTGCCCATTGTGTACGCAAACAGAGCACTGCACCAAAATGTACCCCCCACGGTCTGGGCCAGTGCGTTGTAAAGCGCATACGCCATCCCAAGCACGCTTGACAAGTATATAGCCATCCCAAGCACGTTCTAGCTTCCTCCCCTCCCCCAACTTCCAAGTTGCACTACCCAGAAGTTCTGGTCTTTGTTACGTGTCTCTGCTTGTACTGCCGAGCTCTCGCTCGCTACGGTTCCTCTCCTCACGGCAGAAATGCCGGGTGTCGGGGAAGCTGCACCGCCCCCCTTTACCCCCCCGCTCGCTTCGCCCAAGCAACGATCGTTTTATGTGCGTGCGGCTCGCGGTTTATGTGAAAGCTTCTCTTCTCGCCTCATCTTCTGTTTCCCTCGTTTCGTTTTCGCGCCCCAAGTCGAATCCGAACGGCCGGGAAGCCAATCGCGCGTGCGTGTCATACGTGAGATGTCACTCTCGCCAGAGCGTCACACGACGTAAAGAGGCTATTTGTCGACCGTCACACAGCGTTACACGCCAAGCGTCACACGCCAAATTCGACCGTCACACAGCGTCACAGGCGAAAAAAGCGCAAGGTCGACGGTCACAGAGCGCCACACGACAGATATCGTGTCGCTTGTTGCGTGGCACACCACCCATGCGACCTGCGCGTGAGGGCATATAGGACATGGCCTGCCTTGTCATGTCTTTTGTCGTTTCGCGTGAAACACGTCACTTGTCACCTGTGTGTGCGCAAAAAGGACATTGCCTTGTCATGTCGCTTGTCGGGTGTCACACGTCACATATGAACCTGCGTGTGTGCACAAAGACGTGACCTGCCTTGTCGTAGCTTTCGTCGCGTGTCGCGTGTCACATTTCACACGTGGCCTCGCGTGTGGGCACAACGGACATGGCCTGCCTTGCCAGTCGCTTGTCGCTTGTCGCGTGTCGCGTGTCACATTTCACACGTGGCCTCGCGTGTGGGCACAACGGACATGGCCTGCCTTGCCAGTCGCTTGTCGCTTGTCGCGTGTCGCGTGTCACATTTCACACGTGGCCTCGCGTGTGTGCACAACGGACACGGCCTGCCTTGCCCGTCGCTTGTCGCTTGTCGCTTGTCGCGTGTCACATTTCACACGTGGCCTCGCGTGTGTGCACAACGGACAAGGCCTGCCTTGCCAGTCGCTTGTCGCTTGTCGCTTGTCGCGTGTCACATTTCACACGTGGCCTCGCGTGTGTGCACAACGGACAAGGCCTGCCTTGCCCGTCGCTTGTCGCTTGTCGCTTGTCGCGTGTCACATTTCACACGTGGCCTCGCGTGTGTGCACAACGGACAAGGCCTGCCTTGCCAGTCGCTTGTCGCTTGTCGCGTGTCGCGTGTCACATTTCACACGTGGCCTCGCGTGTGTGCACAACGGACACGGCCTGCCTTGCCCGTCGCTTGTCGCTTGTCGCTTGTCGCGTGTCACATTTCACACGTGGCCTCGCGTGTGTGCACAACGGACAAGGCCTGCCTTGCCAGTCGCTTGTCGCTTGTCGCGTGTCGCGTGTCACATTTCACACGTGGCCTCGCGTGTGTGCACAACGGACATGGCCTGCCTTGCCAGTCGCTTGTCGCTTGTCGCGTGTCACATTTCACACGTGGCCTCGCGTGTGTGCACAACGGACATGGCCTACCTTGCCAGTCGCTTGTCGCTTGTCGCGTGTCGCGTGTCACATTTCACACGTGGCCTCGCGTGTGTGCACAACGGACATGGCCTGCCTTGCCAGTCGCTTGTCGCTTGTCGCGTGTCGCGTGTCACATTTCACACGTGGCCTCGCGTGTGTGCACAACGGACATGGCCTACCTTGCCAGTCGCTTGTCGCTTGTCGCGTGTCGCGTGTCACATTTCACACGTGGCCTCGCGTGTGTGCACAACGGACATGGCCTGCCTTGCCAGTCGCTTGTCGCTTGTCGCGTGTCACATTTCACACGTGGCCTCGCGTGTGTGCACAACGGACACGGCCTGCCTTGCCAGTCGCTTGTCGCTTGTCGCTTGTCGCGTGTCACATTTCACACGTGGCCTCGCGTGTGTGCACAACGGACAAGGCCTGCCTTGCCCGTCGCTTGTCGCTTGTCGCTTGTCGCGTGTCACATTTCACACGTGGCCTCGCGTGTGTGCACAACGGACAAGGCCTGCCTTGCCAGTCGCTTGTCGCTTGTCGCGTGTCGCGTGTCACATTTCACACGTGGCCTCGCGTGTGTGCACAACGGACATGGCCTGCCTTGCCAGTCGCTTGTCGCTTGTCGCGTGTCACATTTCACACGTGGCCTCGCGTGTGTGCACAACGGACATGGCCTACCTTGCCAGTCGCTTGTCGCTTGTCGCGTGTCGCGTGTCACATTTCACACGTGGCCTCGCGTGTGTGCACAACGGACATGGCCTGCCTTGCCAGTCGCTTGTCGCTTGTCGCGTGTCACATTTCACACGTGGCCTCGCGTGTGTGCACAACGGACAAGGCCTACCTTGCCAGTCGCTTGTCGCTTGTCGCGTGTCGCGTGTCACATTTCACACGTGGCCTCGCGTGTGTGCACAACGGACATGGCCTGCCTTGCCAGTCGCTTGTCGCTTGTCGCGTGTCACACATCACACGTGACGTGCGCGTGCGCAAAGGACATGGCCAAGGCAAGGGAGCGGACCGGCCTCATAAAATCGGGCGCGGAGCGTGTGCATAATCGACAGCTCTCAAGACGGCACATCGCAGAGGCAACACGCGCAGCACACGTGTGTCACGACCCCGCGTCCGCGTGCCACAGGTCATGTGTGTCGACCGTGCGAAATGGAACGAGGCGGGCGCTCCGTCCCACCGCCCCCCCAAGCGGGTCAGACCAAAACGCACCCTTTTGCGGAAGCGTGCGGGGAAAGGCTTCACGCGCAACAAATCACCTGCCGAGTGCACCGGTCCCGGAAAAAAGATGTTGCTCTAAGTATAGGCAGATATCACAAAGCCGGGCGTCCGTAGGAGTGTGTGGTCCACGTCGCTAAGTCATTGGCGTGAGCCTCGATGGATCGAAGGATCAAAAAGCAACGTCGCTATGAACGCGAAGACCAAAGGATTGTTAGGCCATGTTTTCACACCGAGCATCGGTACTGAAGATGCAAGTTTTTACCCTCATGCTCTACGCGAGATTTCTGTTCCTGCTGAGCTTGCCTTAAAGGGGGGGGGTCGAATCCCCCATTCCAGTAGGGTACTTCGCGTAGCGCGACTTGCTGCCCTCAGCACGCAGGATTCCTTCCTCGCACTCTTTTTCCTTTTGGTACTTCAATTGGTGCTGCACACGGCAACCCCATGCCCACTGTGCTCTGCGGAGTTTACTTCGTCAGTGCTGCCTAGCGAGTCGCAGTCACCATCAGGGCGAGTTTTTTAACTGATTGCTCAGACACGGTTGTAGGGGCCTTCTCCCCGTGACGGATTCGCCTGTGCTCTAGTAGCACGGGTCCTGGCTGTGACGAGCTACGAACAGCCGCCTGACAAACCAGACTCACACCGCAGTCCTGTCTGCAGACTCAGGTTCCGCGCTGATGATGGTCCGCCTTATGTGTCCGTGGCTCAAAGGACCGAAAAACGGCGCAGACGGGACCAGTGCGGTGTTGAGCACATACCCATTCCAAGCACGTTCTTGCAATCCCCCCCCCCCCTTTAAGACACCTGCGTTAACGTGTGACAACAGATGTGTCGCCCCACAGACCGTGGATGAGACAACAGATCTGTTGTTTGCAGCAGCGAATATCCCGGCCGACCCACCACCCACACCAAGCCCAGACCAAGGAATTGAAGGGCCGGCCTCACGGGGGGCGAGGGAAGCAAAGGACAAAAAATGGCGGCCGCGCTCGCGGAGTTGGGATACGAGTACGTGCCCGCGGAGACGGAGGGCAGGGAGTACGACTACGTCCTGCGGCGGAAAGACGACAAGAGCAAAGGGTTCGCATGGAGCGGGCAGGAAGACTACGACCGCTTGGGCGACGCGGTGACGGCGTACCTGGTGGACACGATGACCGGCGTGTACGGGATGGAGAAGCGCGGTTTGGGCCCGGGAACGGACGGTGAGGAAAGTTTCGTGTACACGAAGGACCTGGACAAGTCGGTCATCTGCGTGCTGATCCAAGGCAGCGGGGCGGTGACACCGGGGATGTGGGCGCGCAGCCTGTGCATCAACGACAGCCTGCACGAGGGGACCGTGTTCCCGTACGTGAAGGAGGCGCTGCGGAGGGGCTGGGGCGTCGTGGTGGCGGACCCGAACGCCGCCGCGAACGAGTGCGCCGAGAAGCACGTCAACACGCTGTTCAAACAAGTGGTCGAACCCACTGACGCGAAGCGTGTGGTCGTGGTCGCCCACTCGTACGGCGGGTGCTCTTCGTTGTACTACCTCAAAACCACGACTCAGGCCAACCGCGACCGCATTGCATGTCTCGCGTTGACCGATTCCGTCCACAAGCTCCAAAACACGGTCCTCACCGACGCACAGGCCGCCTCCGCCGCCGACCCGGCGAAAGCCGCCGAAAAGCAGAAGGAGCAGTCGGAGCTGCGGCGGTTGGTGCCCGAAGCCTTCGAACCGCCGTCCGCCGAGGTCTCGCGGTTCTTGGCCGAAAAAGCGCGGAACTGGGTCAAGAGCGAGCGCCCGCTGGACCACCCGGAGGAGGCCGCCGAGGGGACGCCGTGCGTGAGCGCCGGCACCGCCGACCACGTCTGGACCAGCGGCGTCGCGTTCCCGTCGGTGTTCGCGTTTCTGGACGCAAGCCTGCCGGCGAGGCCGAAGCTGTGGGCCGAGAAAATTGCGGAGGCTCGCGCGGCGAAGGACCGGGGCAACGCGCGGGCGCGGGAGGGCGCGTGCAAGAGGGCGTGCGTCGAGTACAAGACGGCCCTCATCTGGCTCAAGGCGCTGACCGACGACGGGTCCGGAGGCGACGACCAGGTGGTTTCTTTTTCTATAAACACCTGGCAGGATAGTGGATAGTCGGACTTCTTTAAAGAAGTTGCTAGATTTAGGTTCGTTTCTAAATTGCTTAACGTCGTGAAAACTTGTAAAAAAGCGTAAGTGACTACCAATGTTCACTTTTTACATTTCTCAACGTTCACGACGGTCGCGAAAAAAAATATGTGTGAAAAAGCGTAAGTTTTGCTGTTGTTGAACTCCGCTCTCGTCCGGGCTCCGAAGTCAGCTTCCCAGAACTCCCCAAAACACGACTGATAAGGGCGAAAAAGCGCGGAACTGGGTCAAGAGCGAGCGCCCGTTCAAGCACCCGGAGGAGGCCGCCGAGGGGACGCCGTGCGTGAGCGCAGGCACCGCCGACCACGTCTTGGACCGGCGGCGTCGCGTTCCCGTCGGTGTTCGCGTTTCTGGACGCAAGCCTGCCGGCGAGGCCGAAGCTGTGGGCCGAGAAAATTGCGGAGGCTCGCGCGGCGAAGGACCGGGGCAACGCGCGGGCGCGGGAGGGCGCGTGCAAGAGGGCGTGCGTCGAGTACAAGACGGCCCTCATCTGGCTCAAGGCGCTGACCGACGACGGGTCCGGAGGCGACGACCAGGTGGTTTCTTTTTCTATAAACACCTGGCAGGATAGTGGATAGTCGGACTTCTTTAAAGAAGTTGCTAGATTTAGGTTCGTTTCTAAATTGCTTAACGTCGTGAAAACTTGTAAAAAAGCGTAAGTGACTACCAATGTTCACTTTTTACATTTCTCAACGTTCACGACGGTCGCGAAAAAAAATATGTGTGAAAAAGCGTAAGTTTTGCTGTTGTTGAACTCCGCTCTCGTCCGGGCTCCGAAGTCAGCTTCCCAGAACTCCCCAAAACACGACTGATAAGGGCGAAAAAGCGCGGAACTGGGTCAAGAGCGAGCGCCCGTTCAAGCACCCGGAGGAGGCCGCCGAGGGGACGCCGTGCGTGAGCGCAGGCACCGCCGACCACGTCTTGGACCGGCGGCGTCGCGTTCCCGTCGGTGTTCGCGTTTCTGGACGCAAGCCTGCCGGCGAGGCCGAAGCTGTGGGCCGAGAAAATTGCGGAGGCTCGCGCGGCGAAGGACCGGGGCAACGGGCGGGCGCGGGAGGGCGCGTGCAAGAAGGCGTGCGTCGAGTACAAGACGGCCCTCATCTGGCTCAAGGCGCTGACCGACGACGGGTCCGACCAGGTGGTTTCTTTTTCTATAAACACCTGGCAGGATAGTGGATAGTCGGACTTCTTTGAAGAAGGTGCTAGATTTAGGTTCGTTTCTACATTGCTTAACGTCGTGAAAACTTGTAAAAAAGCATACGTGACTACCAATGTTCACTTTTTACATTTCTCAACGTTCACGACGGTCGCGAAAAAATATATATGTGAAAAAGCGTAAGTTTTGCTGTTGTTGAACTCCGCTCTCGTCCGGGCTCCGAAGTCAGCTTCCCAGAACTCCCCAAAACCCGACTGATAAGGGCGAAAAAGCGCGGAACTGGGTCAAGAGCGAGCGCCCGTTCAAGCACCCGACACCAAGAAGAAATTCGCTTTGAATTTGGTCTTGGGCCCCCCACGCGCATTGATGTTGAGCAGGGGTTGCCATGCAGCTCGTATCGGTCTGTAATATGCGTTTTTACTTCCGTTGGGTTGAGGAGGACGTGCGGTGGGGGGTCTTCTTCTTCCATCAAGCAAGGACAAGTGCGCCAGGCTTGGTTAGACGCCTGGGCATCAGCGGCACAGTTCTGTCGCGACTCTTTCGGTCGCCACTCAGCCGCCTGTTCTTTTTCCACGCACGATCATTGCGAATCTGACTCTGGGGTAGTAGCCTCACTCGCATTATCGCACGATTAAACCCTGGGAAAATACAGTATGATGGACTCATCGCACAACATCGCATGCCGATTATGTGCGATAATTTTGTGCGACAAGGCGGTAGTTATTATCGCAAGCGAATCGTTTGACCACTGTGCCTGCCTAGTCACGTCAAATCGGTAGTAAGCACTTTTCAGTAGTAATGTGGACACTGCTTTTCAAATGACTAGTGCACCGTGCGGGGTTTTGACCCCCTCCCACCTCTCCTACCTAGGCCCAGTGCTGGCTGCGAACGCCAGTCATCAACCGAACGTCCCGCGCCTTCTGCGTGCAGTGCCCCTTGTTCTCCTGTTGTTTTTCTTCTTCTTTTTTTAGAAGCATTGCAAATCCTGCATGGAATAGCTGCCCAGACCGGCCCAAGTATTCTTCCGTACGAGCACCTCCTCGTAGGAAATACTCGACGAGACGTAAAGAAGGGGGGGTCCCCGGGAACTGCTTCTGGCTGGTGGTCAGGCGAATGGCAAACCGTGGCTGCTCTTCTTTCCGCGGTTGAAGCCAACGACCGAAAGCGTCTTGGCTGCAGACTTGTTGCTGGCTGGTGCCCCAAGGGTAGGTGTGCCCACCACCGCCCTGAGACCACCCCTCATCAGGTTCCGTGCTGATGATGGTCCGCCTTATGTGCTCGTCACGTAATCCCCGGAAACTGGAGTTTTAAGGGAACATTCTCCAAGTGCATCTAGAGGGTTTATTCTACATTACTACTGAAAAGTGCTTACTTTTCAGTAGTAATATGACTCATTCATACGAGCGGTCCGATACTCTTACTATTGATTCTTACTGTTTCTTACTAGCGACTACTGCATTTTGTGATGAAATCCCTTCAGAAGGTGTACTTTTTCTTCCCACAAAAGTGGACTCACTCACTTGTAAGAATGGCTACTGACAGTAGTCATATGGCTAGTACGATTTATAACTAGTAAGATCAGTAGAAAGTGACTAGTGAATGGCATGAATAGTGCACCGTGCGTCAACCCTTTACGGACGGAGAGGGTTCAGCAGCAAACACTGATCATTTTTGGTGTGCGCAGGATTTGGACTCCGTGTGACCGTTCATGAATGGGTTCTCTTAGAGCAAGAAAGGGCTATGTGGTTACGGGTTGTATATTTAGTGCACGCTTTCGTTATGGGTTATGGCTAGCCATGTCCGGGACTGTTTGTGACCGACACCACGTACATTCCTTCGTGGTGTGTAGTCTTGGGCCCCCCACGTTCTACAAGTTGAGCATTGAGTTCTTTAAGGAGCAAGTGCCATCAAGGCAGGCGAGCACTGTTCACGGGCTAGTGTTACTTTATGACGTCGTCCGTCGGGAGAGTCAACGATGATGAGGATGTGGTCAAACTAGTCATTTCCAAGTCAAGTTCAATTCCCGCTCGCTTTCGCGGTGCGGACTTTCCGGGCCGGTTTGGCTGTTTCCGGGTCGACGATGGGGAAGAAGTCAGGCATTCCATTTCGTGATCGAGCGTAGAGTTGTTCACGGCCTGCCGCGATCGCTTCGATCTTCGTGGCTTCCCTGTCGGGGATGCGAGCTTCGAGGACTCCTGCAGGGGTCGCTTCCGCCTCCTTCTGGGAGGCGCGTCTTTGGGCTCGCCGGTTGGCGTGCGCGGAAGGGTTGTTTGTATGGGGATGATGTTCCCCGTTGATGACGTCTTGGGCGACGGTGATGATGACGGTGATGAAGGCGGGGAGGTTGGTGAGCTGGTGAGGTACCGCGCCGTTCGCGTGCGTTGCCGCGTCGCTGCTTTCTTGGCCGGGCGCTTCGGCCCCCGGTGGGTGGTCGGTCGCGGGGTCTCCTGCAGGATACGCTTCCGCCCCTTCCTGGGCGACTCGGACAGTTGCTCAGCCGCAGGCGAGCGCGGCGTGGCCGCGGGCGCCGGCGTGTTCGTGTTGGGTGGTGCGGCGGGCTTCGTAGCCTTCGGTTCGTCGGCACTGTGGTGCCCTTTGCCGCAGCACGCGGCGGGTCGTCGCTCTGCGAGCGTCGGCAGCTGGCGGCACCCTTCGCACGGGCCGCGGTTGTGTTCGCGGCACCCGTGGTGCCCTGCGGCACAGCATGTCTTCGGCGTGTTGCAGACCGCGCACCTGGACATTCGGTGTCGGTCGCAGATCGCGATGGGTAGCCCGTCGTCGGCGGCGTGGTGGTGCCGACAGCACGCCTGCACGGTGGGCCCCTGTTTGTCTCCGAGGCGGCGGCAGATCTCACACTTCCCCTTGTAGTGCGCGACGCACTTCGTCGCGTTCCTCTTGTCGACCACCGCGCCCAGAAAATGGACGGGGTCCGGGTTTGCGGCAGGTCTCTGGGGGGCGGGCCACCGGCCTGCCCTCGCGCGTCGTTCGTCGTTGTACACGGGCCCATTGTCGTAGGCTCCGTTCCCCTTCAACTGTTCCTGGACGATTCCTCCTGTAGCGGGCATCCGGTGTCGGGGTCTGGGTTCCAGGCCCGGCAGGCTGGGCAGTCCAATAAAGGACAGTGCCGTGGTCACCGCCTTTATCGATCCGGGCAGGCAGCCGCCGAGCTCTTGCTGGGCCGCCAGCTTCATGACGGCACTGATCATGCATCGCATGCCGTTCGCTTTCTCGCGAAGCGTTTTCGCCTCCTTCTTGGGCAGCCGTACGTCCAAGCCGGAATACAACTCGAAGTCGACAGCGAGCTCAACCGATGCTACGTCGCCGGTCGATGACCACTCAAGTCCCGCGAGCCAGTCCACGAGGGCGAGGAAGGTCCGTTCGTCCCAGTACCGTAACCACGCCCAAGCCGGGGCGATCCGCTGATACGGGAAATCGTACCTTCGCACCGGATTCTGCCCGCAAAGCTCCCACGGAGTTCTCGCTTTGCGGTCCTTCCATTCTTGGTTGACGTGCCTCGCACGTTCTGCCAGGATCTCCGCCATGAGGGATTGAACCGGCCCGACCAGATCTCTCGTGCGCGTCGTAGCAATTCCGTGCTCGAGGAGGCACCTGGGCCAGTCCCTCTTTTCCGCGGCTACGATCGCCGCGTACTCTGCTTTCGCGCGGATCGGGGTGTAGGCACCGCACCGCCAGAAGATGTGCGCCTCGTCCTCGACGCTCCCGTTGCCGCAGCTCGTACATGCGGGGTCACCTCCCTGATGCATCCGCGAAGTGTGCTGCGCCGTGTTGACGCCTCCGGCGATCGCCACTCTGATGAGCCGCGCGGTCTGGGGTGGGCAGGCCCGCGATTTCCACAGCGCGTTGGTGGCGTCAAGGTCGACGTCGGCGATGCCGGCATAACTGCCGCGCCTCGCGACGAGTCTCGCCCGCAGCCGCGTCTTCAGGTCGGAGCGGATATCGTGGTTCCGCTCTGCTGGGGACTTGCCCAATGGCAAGTACGGTTCACCGTTTCGTTTTACATCGTCGAGGGGGCCGCCTGCCCAGTCGTGACCGCACGGCTCCAGTCCGTACTTCACAGCGATTCCTACGGGTCCCAGCGCCGCCGTCACGCGGGGCCCGTACATCTCCCGTATCTTTGCTGCTTGTGGTACGAGGTGCGGGAGTCTCTGGCATGCGGTGTAGAATTGCCCCGTTATGCTGTAGGCCATCCGGGTCGCCGGATCCGTCAGATGCGCCTTCTCGAGGATTCCCAGAACTGCCTCGGGTGCTCGCTTCGGGTTCTTCGTCCCCCATACCGCCGACATGACTCCGGTCGTCAGCTTCTCAACGGATTCCTTGGTCGTTGGGGCGAAGGGTACTCTCGCCAGCGCGGCTGGGAGGATCGCGGATTGTACTAAGAGCACTCTGCTCGGTTGCGGAATCGGGACGTGACGTAGGTTGTGGGCGGTGCTGGTGGCGGTCTCGAGCCTGGCCGTGTCGTTGTGGTCGCTGGCGGTCTCGAGCCTGGCCGTGTCGTTGTGGTCGCGCCCCTTCCGTGAGGTGCTCAGTTTGGCCCCAAGGCATTTTAGCGCTGTCGCCTGGGGAAACTTCCTCCCCGTGCTCCGGAGCTGAAGTCGCGACACGTAATCACGGACGGTCGTGAACACAAACGTCTTGTCCATGTTCAACGCCATGCCGGTGAGCAGGGGTTGCCTTGCAGCCCGTACCGGTCTGTTGTCCGCGTTTATATGTATTTTCTCGCAGTGTGGTGTTTGGGTTTCGCGGCACTTGCGGTGCTTCACGTGGTGCGGGTTGTTTCCGCCCTAAAATAAGGTTTTTTTTTACCGGTGAAGCACTTTTTTTCCCTCCTACAGCTGTACAGGTGGGATAATAAAATGTTAAGTGTTATTATCGCAAGCGAATCGTTTGACCACTGTGCCTAGAATAAACCCTCCAGATGCACTTTTGGAGAATGTTCCCTTGAAACTCCAGTATCCGGGGATTACGTGACGAGCACATAAGGCGGACCATCATCAGCACGGAACCTGATGAGGGGTGGTCTCAGGGCGGTGGTGGGCCAGCTACCCTTGGGGCACCAGCCAGCAACAAGTCTGCAGCCAAGACGCTTTCGGTCGCCACTCAGCCGCCTGTTCTTTTTCCACGCACGATCATTGCGAATCTGACTCTCAATCGTTTCTGGCCCGCTGGACCCCGTTGGACCCCCAAGACAGTAGTAAACGATTCGCACTATCGAATATCATCGCATTTGGGATTTTGGCGCCAACTATCGCATTTTCTAGCGTTTATTGTGGTTTAGAGGTTCGGTGTTTTAGGGTCTCCGGTTGACCATTGAGGCTGTGAGGCGGGTAGTATGAGGCAGGTATGCTTATACACTTTTACTACGGCTAGCCATGTTTGTAAGGACTACCAGTGCTAATGTTCACTTTTTACATTTCTTACTTCACGACGGTCGCGAAAGAAAAAATGTGAAAAAAGCGTAAGTTCTGCTGTTGTTGAACTCCGCTCTCGTCCGGGCGAAGTGAGGTTCCCAGAACTCCCCGAAACCCGACTGATATGGCCGAAAAGCGCGGAACTGGGTCAAGAGCGAGCACCCGCTGGACCACCCGGAGGAGACCGCCGACCACGTCTGGACCAGCGGCGTCGCGTTCCCGTCGGTGTTCGCGTTTCTGGACGCAAGCCTGCCGGCGAGGCCGAAGCTGTGGGCCGAGAAAATTGCGGAGGCTCGCGCGGCGAAGGACCGGGGCAACGCGCGCGCGCGGGAGGGCGCGTGCAAGAAGGCGTGCGTCGAGTACAAGACGGCCCTCATCTGGCTCAAGGCGCTGACCGACGACGGGTCCGGAGGCGACGACCAGGTGGTTTCCTTTTCTATAAACACCTGGCAGGATAGTGGATAGTCGGACTTCTCTTAAGAAGTTGCTTGCTAGATTTAGGTTCGTTTCTACATTGCTTAACGTCGTGAAAATTTGTAAAAAAGCGTAAGTGACTACCAGTGCTAATGTTCACTTTTTACATTTCTTAACGTTCACGACGGTCGCGAAAAAATATATATCAGTATAATTCGTTGTCATTTACCCCCCCCCCCTGGAGCCTCCTTTACCCCCCCCCCCCCCCCTGGCACACGGCAACCCCATGTCCACTGTGCTCTGCGGAGTTTACTTCGCAGATTGCCACCGTAAAAAGAAGACAAGTCAGTGCTGCCTAGCGAGTCGCAGTCACAATCAGGGCGAGTGCCCTGAGTTTTTTAACTGATTGCTCAGACACGGTTGTAGGGGCCTTCTCCCCGTGACGGATTCGCCTGTGCTCTAGTAGCACGGGTGGTCCTGGCTGTGACGAGCTACGATCAGCCGCCTGACAAACCAGACTCACACCGCAGTCCTGTCTGCAGACACTCAGGTTCCACGCTGATGATGGTCCGCCTTATGTGTCCGTGGCTTAAAGGACCGAAACACGGCGCAGACGGGACCAGTGCGGTGTTGAGCACATATCCATTCCAAGCACGTTCTTGCAACCCCCCCCCCCCCCCCCCTGGAAATTACCCCTCGGCCAAAATTTAGGCCTCAGGGGGGGGGTAAATGACAACGAATTATACTGATGTGAAAAAGCGTAAGTTTTGCTGTTGTTGAACTCCGCTCTCGTCCGGGCTCCGAAGTGAGCTTCTCAGAACTCCCGAAACCCGACTTATAAGGCCGAAAAAGCGCGGAACTGGGTCAAGAGCGAGCGCCTGCTGGACCACCCGGAGGAGGCCGCCGAGGGGACGCCGTGCGTGAGCGCCGGCACCGCCGACCACGTCAGGACCAGCGGCGTCGCGTTCCCGTCGGTGTTCGCGTTTCTGGACGCAAGCCTGCCGGCGAGGCCGAAGCTGTGGGCGAAAATTGCGGAGGCCTACGCGGCGAAGGACCGGGGCAACGCGCGCGCACGGGAGGGCGCGTGCAAGAAAGCGTGCGACGGCCCTCATCTGACTCCAGGCGCTGACCGACGACGGGTCCGGAGGCGACGACCAGGTGGTTTCTTTTCTTTTTGTATCAGCACCTGGCAGAATGCCAGAATAGGAGATAGTCGTTTTGGGTTAGAATGCAAATAATCTGTGGCGATAATGTGCATCGCCCGGCGGCGCGATTATATCTTCGCGTGATGTGTCATGCTTTCGCCTATTTAGCTCGTCTTGATCGTCGCGCTCAGGCGCGCGTTTGGTGCTTCGCTTCTTCTTCGATTGCTCGTCCAGGTTCATCGGTTGCGCGTCGATTCTGCTTCTTCACGGCACTTGGGCGATGGCCGTGTTGTCTTTTTTTGTGGGGTTGTCTGCCCGCTGCGGCTTCTTCGGCTGCGCTTCGGTCAGTCCTTTTCGCCTTTTCGATATCGGCTCCGCCGCGGAGTCCGATTGCCGCTTCTTCGCTCGCGTTGGTGCCGGCTTTCCGACCTCCGCTCTCGATGGTGACGAGGATTCCCGCCCTTCCGCGCCTTCGGTCCCATCTTCTTCCGCTGCTTCTGGGAGCACCAGCGCCACGTTTTCCCTCTTCGCCGCCTTCGGTGCAGACACGGGGCTCTCCGCCTCTTCTTTGCTGTCACCGTCGCTATCAGTGATCCAGATAGGCAGATAGTGGATAGTCGAACTTCTCCTGATCATTGTAGTGGTCCCCGACTAGAGTTGTCGGCCTTGGCAGATGAGCTTGTGTAAGCTGACCATCTTTTTTTTGCAGCTCAGGAGGAGCCGTCGCCTAGTTTACGGGTGAGGCTTTCCTGGGCCTATTCGTGCCGGAAGGCGGGCCAAAGCTCAACATTCCCCCACCCCGGGATCTTCCCCTGCAAATGGTTCTGAAGCGGGAAGTCGTATACCACGAAGGCTTGGATGGTGGTTCACTTTGCTGGGGGGGGGAACCCCCGAGGTTCGAGAATCATTGCAGGGAGGCCCACGCACTCTCTCTTTTTAGAGTGGGGCACAACTACAGGCCTTTAGTGTCACCTTTTTTTAGTACTAACAATCTTTTGGGTTGCCCTTCAATGTATTGTGCAGGCTAAAAAGACGTAGGCAGCGTGTTTTGGTGGTTGATCAGAATTCCTTACCTGAATATACACAGGGTAAATACAAGTGGGAAAACGATCAACCGGCACGCACAAACAAAACGAAGCGCCTGTCTTTTTTTTTGTATAAGCGCCTGCTTTGTAGGAAATACTTGAGGAGGCTGCCAGCTGCAAAATATCAAAGGAGGTAAATGTGCTGTAGCCCACACGAAACACAGGTGAAAGGGTTCAGTGGCGGGCGTAAGCGTTCAACAACAAAGGACCCCTTTTTGTAGTTGTATTGTTTCTCCCCCTCTAGCCTCCTTCGAGATAAGCACAAGGCAGCCCCTCGAGTATTTTTTACCTGTTGTGACGTAGGGTATCATCGGTCGAAGAAGCGAGCTTCAATACACTAACTAACCATCGCACTACACGACAAGACGCATAAACACCACAGGGAAAACAGTCCTGAGTGAAAACCCGACACACGGTGGTGTGGGTGAAGAACGAATCAGACTGTGGTTGAATTGTATTTACCCCTCTACCCTCCAGTCGGAGTCAAAGCAGCTACGTCGAGTATTTTTGTATAAGCACCTGCTTCGTAGAAAATGAGAGCGCGTCAGTCTTAAGCGAACAAATCACTCGGAAACTGGCCGCCAGTTGCAAACATTCAAAGGGGTGTGAGTACTTCCTAACAAAGCAGGCATTTATACAAAGAATTCTACTTCGGCACCTTGCACCTGTCACTTTGAAACCAAGAAAGGTAGAAAGAGGAGCAGTGGCATTGCTAGCGATGGGGTAAACCCCGCAGAGGCCTTAGAGAGTGAGAGAAGATGGCTACTGCGAGGTCACGGGATGGTGACCCCGGCACTCGTTGCAAGCAAAGGACTACGGTGCAAGCTAGATAAGTAAGCAAAACACGAAGCGAAAGGGTCAACACATAGTTAAGCTCCGAAAACCATGTCAATCAAGGGTGAGCGGGTGGGAAAGCAAATTGATTTGCCCAAACAACCCAAGTACCCTGTACGTTTAGGTGCCTCAAGAATTCCCTCGATGAATCGGGAAACTTCAGACTTCACAAGGTTTCAACAACGGAGTGACACATCACCCGAAACGAGCGGCACCCTCTCACTTTTCTCAACCCCCCTCCATACCCAAGCTTACGCCGGGCAGTAAACCCAGATTTTATCTCTGTTCCGTGTGAGCTACAGCACACGCTTGCTCGCAGACCCATGATGATGACACCAAACAGGGGATGGGCATGATCGCCGACCAAGCGATGAAGAAGAAAGACGACGCGCTCCCGAAGCTTCCGGCAGACGTGCAGGAGGGGGTCGCCCTGAAGTTGTCAATACAGAACAACCTGGCCCAGGTACGTTTTCTGCCTTTGAACTCCCCTTTTCTTTTACATAAGCGCCAGCTTGAAAGGAAATGCTCGACGATGCCCGACAAAGAACAGATCCCAAGTGCTGTAACTACCGAACCGTGTTGAACGGACGTGAGGTCATGCGGGTCTACCCCTACACGACAATCATGCGGGTCTACCCCTACACGGCTTGAGGAGACTGCCAGTTGCGATAGATCAAAGGAGGTAAATGTGCTGTAGCCCACACGAAACTCAGGTAAATCTGGGTTCAGTGGCGGGTGTAAGCGTTCAACCTTTGTCAAGAGCTGCAAGTCAACTATTCTCGGATAGGTCGTCCTGTTTTAGGGTCGACTCCAGCAATTGTGAGCAGCCCACGTCCAAGGTGGGGACCCTTCTCTGTGCAGCTCTGCTTACATCAACGAGAATTTCTTCTTCCTACTATACAGATGCGACTGAAGCTTGAAGACTGGGAGGGTGCTAAAGCGTACGCCAACGCAGTGATTGACGCAGAGCCTGACAACACGAAAGCCCTCTTCAGACGCGGCCAAGCATTCCTCAACCTGAAGTTCTTTGACGACGCCCTCCGCGATTTCGACAAGGTCGGGGAGACACTGCCCAAACTTGTTGCACCGTACATGCAGAGTATCCAGCAGGTATGTACGATCTCACAACCCCAGGGGGTCTGCTTATCCGAGGCAAAGGTCTTTGATGCGTTTGCGACGGTGCCAACAACGTACAGAACTTGTTCTTAAATGAATTGATGATATTTGTACTCCTCGCTTAGCTAGTTTCTTTTGGCGTTACTAACTGCTGGAACTGCATCGAATGGCCTGGAGCTGCATTCTTCTGTCTAGCACAGTCCAAGGTCGCCGCCGTAAGGAAGCAATCAGCGACGTGCAACCGATGCACCTGGACGAGCAATCGAAGGGGAAGCGCGGCACCAAACGCGCGCCTGAGCGCGACGATCAAGACGAGCTTAAGAGGCGAAAGCATGACACATCACGTGCGAAGAGATAACCGCGCCGTCGGCGATGCAGATTATCGCCACAGATTCTTTGCATTCTGACCCAAACTATCACAGTCTATCGTCATCTTGTTGCGTTAGTGGGGAGTCATTTGCAAGCAAATGAGTACCACACTATCACAGTCTATCAGGAGGGGATGAAATGGACCGGCTTAGCTACGGTAGTACAGGAGGTGGCATCCCGCAAAGTTTCCACCACGCAAACAGGGGCTGAAAAAACAGACCGAGAAAGAGAAGAAGGCCTACAGCGGCATGTTCCAATAAGCACGGCAGTGTTTTGATGAGAAGAAGGCCTGCGTGTCACGGAACGAAGCGGTGACGAAATCCCAGAGGCCTTCCGATGATGCTACTCGCCGTGTTCGAACCATTCTCAACGACACCGCCTTGGAATCTTTGACTAGCAACTCGGGTTGTCCCGACAGCTCGTGCGCAGAGCTGCCTGTGGACTCGTTCATCGGCCCGTGTGCTGTGAGGAGACCGCAGGTGTAGCAACCGTCCGGACTGGTGCAACGCAGGTTCCTGAGAACTCCATCGCAGCCCGTGCACTGCGTAAACCGCAGGTGTAAACGAAGAGTTGTGCACAGCACTGCCTGTGACTCATCAGCCAGCCGTCTGCTATGTAGAACTTGCATGGGTAAAATTGTCCGAAAGCTGTGCACGCAGCCGTCCCTGCGAACGCAATCGGCAGCCCATGCACTTTGTGCAAACCGTAGGCGTAAGCCGTCCCGGGCTCTTTCTTCTTGCTGCACAGATCCAGGGTTCTTTGTCTTCGAGCCAGTACCCCATGCGCATGGAATCTGATCCACTTTGCTGCACGAATAGACCGAAATACCGTGAGACACTTTGGCGAACCTTGGCAAACAAAGAGCTCGATGCAGTGTCGGGCAGACCTAGCTCAGTCTTTAGACCCTCTGCGTTGTTGCATGCTCCAAGAGACCTGGCCTCAGAAGAGCCGCTCTCGGTGAAAACGTCTCGCCGTTGCCCCGTCGTGGGTCATGAGCTTAGCTAACCAAACCAAGAATCGGCCATCGTTTCCCCTGCCTTTTACGCGTACGTTTTATCGCTTACAGGACCCGGCCGGGGGGAAGAAACGTTGGAACCACGCTATCGCGATATCAACACGCGTCACCGACATAGCTAGCCTGCCGTCCAAGTAAGCCGGCTGATGTACCGCCAAAGACAGGTTGACACTTGCTGCAAGCTGCAGCAGCCTCCCCCGGGAGGGCGGCCGCTGCGGCGAGGGCCGCCTTCTCGGCGCCGGGCCGCGCGCACTGCACCGCGGCCAAGGGCCCGATCCCGCCGACCAGCCGCTTCACGCTCCCGGTGCAAACCATGGAAATATGTGTCTCCAGCAGACTGGATGCCCTCCCCCCAAAACTCTCTTGGACATCTTGCCGCGAAACACACTCGGCTTCAACCTTTTCTTGTGTCAACAAAAAATCATTGTTGTTGTTACTAAAACTCCTTTTTGGCTTTGCACTATCACTAACCACAGGAGCTTACAAGAACACAAAGCAAAAAAGCCACCGAAAAAAGAGCAAATAACAAAAGAAAGCTTCAAAGCTTCCAAGAAGAAGCCGCCAGCAGCACAAAGCGTCGTGTGTTGTTGTTGTTGTTGTTGTTGTTGTTGTTGAGCGTCGCTGCCGGGGCGCGGATGATGCAAGCATCGAAGTCTGGCGTCTCGATGTCGGGATGCAAGGCGCCGCTCCGCGCGAAGCGGGCGGCGGCGCCCGCCGCCGGAGGGAGGCAGAAGTGCGGCGGCGTGCGCACCACGTCTCCTGTGCGGACGTTTTCCCCCGGGAGGGCGGCCGCTGCGGCGGGGGCCGCCTTCTCGGCGCCGGGCCGCGCGCACCGCACCGCGGCCAAGGGCCCGATCCCGCCGACCAGCCGCTTCACGCTCCCGGTGCAAACCATGGAAATATGTGTCTCCAGCAGACTGGATGCCCACCCCCCAAAACTCTCTTGGACATCTTGCCGCGAAACACACTCGACTTCAACCTTTTCTTGTGTCAACAAAAAAGCGTTGTTGTTGTTTACTAAAACTCCTTTTTGGCTCTGCACTATCACGAACCACAGGAGCTTACTAGAACACAAAGCAAAAAAGCCACCGAAAAAAGAGCAAATAGCATAAGAAAGCTTCAAAGCTTCCAAGAAGAAGCCGCCAGCAGCACAAAGCGTCGTGTGTTGTTGTTGCTGTTGTTGTTGTTGTTGTTGTTGTTGTTGTTGTTGAGCGTCGCTGCCGGGGCGCGGATGATGCAAGCATCGAAGTCTGGCGTCTCGATGTCGGGATGCAAGGCGCCGCTCCGCGCGAAGCGGGCGGCGGCGCCCGCCGCCGGAGGGAGGCAGAAGTGCGGCGGCGTGCGCACCACGTCTCCTGTGCGGACGTCTTCCCCCGGGAGGGCGGCCGCTGCGGCGGGGGCCGCCTTCTCGGCGCCGGGCCGCGCGCACTGCACCGCGGCCAAGGGCCCGATCCCGCCGACCAGCCGCCTCACGCTCCCGGTTCGAACCATGGACACCGGCCTCCCCTCGGGCAAGTCCTCCGCCCGGATGACCTCCCCGCGGACGGCGCGGGGCCGCCGTCTCCCGCAGGCCAAGCAGGCAGTCCCGTGCGGCAGCGCCTCGGCCCCAGGCGGGTCTCCCCGGAAAAAGGCCGCCTGCGCCCGCAAGCCCGCCAACGCGCCGGCCCCCGCCGCCCACGCCCACGCCCACGCCCACGCCCCGCACAAAGCAGCGAAGCCGTGCCGCAATCCGTTCGCGGCGGCAGCCGCGCAGCAGCGGCCGCCGGCCGCCGCGGCGTTCCACCCCCGGGCCAGCTCGCCGCCGTCGCCGCTCCTCCACCACGCACCGCCGTCTCCGGCGGGTTGTTCGTCTCCGGCGCTGTCTGGTACGCACAAGCGGCCGTCGTCGTGCAAGAGCGGGCGGTCCCTCAGCCGGGACCCCCACCCCGTGAGCCCTATGCTCGCAGCGTCTTCCCGCTCGTCGTCATCATCGCCGCCGAGGCCCAACTGGGGTGTCGTGCGCCCTCAGGACATCACGACGAAGGACCAGTGGGAGTCGCTGATGAACTCCGACCTGGAGATCGCCGACGAAATCTCGGACCAGTGCGAGCGCATGGCGTCTGCCGGCGCGGGCATCGACATCATCGCGGACCAAATCCGCGAGTTGGAAAGGGTCCGGGAGCTCGACAATTCGGACGCGGGGGTGCTATACTACTCGGCGTGCGATACCCGATCGACGCAGAGCTCGTGCCACTCGTTCACGCCGCCGATGCGGTCTCCTTCGCCGGGTGCGTCGGAGCCGGAGTTCGGGAGTGTGAACGGCGTGCTGCAGCGGTCGCTGAAGGTGCAGGACATCACCGAGCGGCGGTGCAACCTCGTGCGGGAGCTGCTGCTGACGCCGCCAGACCCGCCGCCAATGCCGGCGGCGGCGCCCGACCCGCTGTACATGGGAGCCGAAGAGAAGCGGCTTCGCCGCGATCAGCTGCTCAAGGAGCTGCTGACGGCCCGCCCCCCGCGCCAGCAGATCTGCACGGTCACCGCCGACATCGGCACGCTCTCCGGCGACGACGTCCCGGCGAACCTCTGGACCCCGCAGCAGCGGCGCTTCAGCAAGCGCCCGAACACCTGCCGGGATTACATCGCCGGACCGTGACACGGGGATTTGTAGGCCGCGGCGCCCGTAACCACTTTAGAAGCCTAAGAAGGAAAAAAAAACTTTT
This sequence comes from Diplonema papillatum, assembly GCA_030068145.1. Lineage (NCBI taxonomy): Eukaryota > Euglenozoa > Diplonemea > Diplonemida > Diplonemidae > Diplonema > Diplonema papillatum. The sequence goes on from JAPJBO010000360.1 coordinate 65,069, forward strand.
TTTGAGAACACAAAAAAGGACAACAAGAATGGTCGAAAGACACCACCAAACTGTACATCAACCCCGGTTGATTGTCGGCAAGTCGACGGCAACACACAAAAAAAAAAACGGGATCGTCGTTGAAGGTGCGGGACATCACCGAGCGGCGGTGCAACCTCGTGCGGGAGCTGCTGACGCCGCCAGACCCGCCGCCAATGCCGGCGGCGGCGCCGACCCGCTGTACATGGGAGCCGAGGAGAAGCGGCTCCGCCGCGATCAGCTGCTCAAGGAGCTGCTGACGGCCCGCCCCCCGCGCCAGCAGATCTGCACGGTCACCGCCGACATCGGCACGCTCTCCGGCGACGACGTCCCGGCTAACCTCTGGACCCCGCAGCAGCGGCGCTTCAGCAAGCGCCCGAACGGCACGCTCTCCGGCGACGACGTCCCGGCGAACCTCTGGACCCCGCAGCAGCGGCGCTTCAGCAAGCGCCCGAGCACCTGCCGGGATTACATCGCCGGGCCGTGACGCCCTCCACCCTCGCGGGATTTCAAAAAGGGGGGGAGAACTTGTTATATATTGCTGGACGGAAGACCGAGTGGATGTTGGGCAAGCTGGAAACAATTTGCGCCCGTAACAGCTGGAACGATGCCGTGCCTGAATATCCGCACGACGTACCCTATGTTCAGTGGGAGTTGAGATTCTCTGTCAAGATGCTAGCCGCCGCCATAGGGCGGGCTATTGCCAAAAGGAGGAGAGCCCGCGAAACAACGTGTCAACACACGCCTGCCAGGCGGTCTCGTCCGCCAGTCAGAACGCCCCCGGCTGCGCCACCATCGGTGCAACAATCATCTTTGACAGGGCCACGGCTCGCTCCGCGCCCACGGCGCAACGACTTGCGCCCGCCGTAGTAGTACGGGATAGTAGTGGGGCGACCGGATACTCCTCGGAGAGATGGTCCCTGCACTCTAACTCGTCTCTCTCTCTCTCTCTCTCTCTCTCTCTCTCTCTCTCTCTCTCTCTCTCTCTCTCTCTCTCTCTCTCTCTCTCTCTCTCTCTCTCTCTCTCTCTCTCTCTCTCTCTTCTCTCTCTCTCTCTCTCTCTCTCTCTCTCTCTCTCTCTCTCTCTTCTCTCTCTCTCTCTCTCTCTCTCTCTCTCTCTCTCTCTCCTCTCTCTCTCTCTCTCTCTCTCTTCTCTCTCTCTCTCTCTCTCTCTCTCTCTCTCTCTCTCTTCTCTCTCTCTCTCTCTCTCTCTCTTCTCTCTCTCTCTCTCTCTCTCTCTCTCTCTCTCTCTCTCTCTCTCTCTCTCTCTCTCTCTCTCTCTCTCTCTCTCTCTCTCTCTCTCTCTCTCTCGGAAGTACGCGAAATACTGCAGGGAATGACCCAGAGTAACAAGCTATCTTTCCACTCCAATAAAAATGACTCCCAGCCTCAATGGCCAACCTGAGGAAAATACCGGACCTTTAAACCGAAAAAGGCGATAGAACGACCAACGAAATTCACCTGGGACATATCGTAAACTCCCAGCGTTAGAAACGAGTGAGAGCACTTACAATAAACTCCCCCGGAGACATTAAATCCTCCAGAGTTTCAAGCTAACTCTCATTTTGAAAAAAAAAGAAAACAGAAGAAAATGAAAGAAGATTGGCGACAGGCATCAAAAAAACGAAAGAAATTGTCGACCAGCATGCAAAAGAAAGCGAACTGTCACCCTGAACAGATCACGAGAGGAACACCTTCGCTCAGCGAGCAATGTGAATATGTCTGCGCGCGAGGAGCAGAATTTGTGTCTGTGTCCAACAAATGCAATTTGTCAAGAACAAAAAGAGATCGATGGCAGCGTACTATCCTCACTCCCGTTAGATGAACAAAACAGGTTTGAAGGAAGTGCGCACAAACAAACTTTCTTACTCCGAATCTAAAAGCTTGCTATACGCCGAATCTTAACACAAGGCCGAGCTTAATCATAATCTTAATCTTCGTTTAGCGAAGGATTTGAAAATTGTCTGCGCGAATCCTGTCAATAGCAGGAAGAGCCTTCGAGAGCAAAAAGAATTCCAAGACCCAACCTCAGCCCCCTCAAGCAAAAGAAAGAAGACCTTCTTCATCAGAACCCGAGCAATTCACAGACCATTTGAGAGAACCCGCGAGAAGGAGCCAAAGGAACAGGTGGCCGACGACAGTTTTACTGGGAGCACAATCACCAAGCAATCGAAAATCTAGATAGTTGAAAATTGAGAGGCTGTCGTTGGGGGACGGGCAAACGTTCGCGATAGGCCTGTGTCTGTTCTTTGCAGTTACCTGCGGAAAGACTGCAGTACACCATGAGAGAACCTGGTGGTTGCGGGGAAAGTTGTCGCTGAACGGGAAGAAAACGCAACGTCCGTGATAGGCGATAGCTGTCCCTCCTGCATTCTTGCAGCAACACAGAGCTCTTGGTTCACACGGCGGCCCCAAACCTCAGGCGCTGGAGATGGAGGAATAATCTTTTTTTTTTTTTTTTTTTTGTATAAGCACCTGCTTTGTAGGAAATACTTGAGGAGGCTGCCAGCTGCAAAAGATCAAAGGAGGTAAATGTGCTGTAGCCCACACGAAACACAGGTGAATCTGGGTTCAGTGGCGGGCGTAAGCGTTCAACAAAAAAGACCCACTTTGTAGTTGTATTGTTTTCTCCCCCCTCTAACGGACTTACTTTAAGCCGTCTGTAGACTTACTTTAAGCCGTCTGTGGGCTGCACTTAAGCCGTCTGCAGACTCCACTTCTTTAAGCCGTCTGTAGGCCTGGGCTTCACTTCCAGCCGTCCGCAGACTTCACTTCAAGGCGTCTGCAGACTTTACTTTAAGCCGTCTGTAGGCCTGGGCTTCACTTCCAGCCGTCCGCAGACTTCACTTCAAGGCGTCTGCAGACTTTACTTTAAGCCGTCTGTAGGCCTGGGCTTCACTTCCAGCCGTCCGCAGACTTCACTTCAAGGCGTCTGCAGACTTTACTTTAAGCCGTCTGTAGGCTTCAAGCCGTCTGCAGACTCCTCTCCAAGCCGTTTGTAGGCAGCACCTGCAAACAATCCCGCCCCTTGGATGGGCCACTAAGTCTGGCATCACGTGTCGTCGGCAAGAGGACGTTTCCTGTTCACACGCAAACCGAGAGGAATACAAAAAAAAAAAAAAACTGCAGAGGGGCAACTGCGGGGTCAGGGGGGGCTGGCAATTGAGGTTTTGCTCCATTTTCCGGGGCTTTCCGCTCCAGGTTCTGTGACACAATGGGTTCCTTCTGCCTCTTAACTCGCCACTGCTGCGTCCTCACACGAACCTCAGCGTAGCAAACAAGAAATAAAGCTCGTCACGCGCACAACCGCGGCTGATACAAAGCTCATGATGTTGATGATGATGATGGTGATGATGATGATATCAAGCCCTGTAGCAGGTGTGCTACGGCACCGCAGAAAATGTAGTGCGCTCGAGCAGCATCGCGCTGGGGAACGGAATGGAGGGGAGGGGTCTGCCTGAATGTGTTTTCGAGAGATACGCGGCGGACACCCCCACACGGTTAGGGGAGTGAATGCGGCGGAGTGACGAAGCGCGACACTCATTTTGAACAATCTTGCGGGTTGCCCTTCAATGTATCGTGCAGGCTAAAAAGATTTAGGCAGCGTGTTCTGGTGGTTGATCAGAATTCCTTACCTGAATATACACCGGGTAAAGACAAGTGGGAACACGATCAACCGGCACGCACAAACTTAGTCAACACGAATTAATTCGCCTGTATCCAGCATTGCGGGTGCATTGCGGGTGTTCCACTCCCGCATAGCGGATGTGGATGAATGGTGTGTCACTCCCGCATCGCGGGTGTGAACGAAAATAATGAAAAATTATATGAAAAAAAAAAAAAAAAAAAAAAAACCCGACCGCACAAACGACCGCAAAAACACTCTCCCATCCGGCGGGGGAGCTCGCCGTGTAGAATTGACCGAGACACGGAGACAGGACACGGCATTGCGCACGCACCAATTCAAGCACGTTGTGACAAACACCCCCTCCCCTAAACACTGAGATTTCCTCCCCCGTCCTCCCTTCTCAGCTTTCCACGTTAATGATGGTCCGCCCTCTGTGTCCGTGGCTAGAAGGACCGAAGCACAGAGCAATTACGACCAGTGCGGCGTTGATCACACAACACCATTCCAATTCCCGTTCTTTCAGCGCCCCCTTCATCCCAGGGACTGACCCGTTTGGTCCAACTTTGGAGAGCTTGAAACGCGAGTGTCACACGACCATGAACCCTACATTTGTCTGTTGTGAGGACACGGCTGATTCATTTTCGTCCCCTCCGCGTATGTTCTTCGGGCGTGCCGCGCGCCATTCACACGCATTCGTACTCATTGCAGACCCGCCCTTGCCCAGGCAGTTCTACACGGTGAGGTCCAGCCTCAGAAGCTGGAGTTAAAGAGGGTGTGCCCGAGTCACACCCGAAAAGCGGGTGTGCCACAACCATAACGCGTGTAAATCCACACCCGAAAAGCGGGTGTGACACCCGCTTTTGAAACTCCAGCTTTAACTTCAGCTTCTGAGGCTGGACTTCACCGTGTAGTTTGCCCAGGCAGTCTTGCGATTCGTCGGGAGAGGTCTCCCCGCTAGGTCAGCCCGCTCCTTCCCACACGTCGGCTTGTCCTCGCGAGGGCTTACCACATGTAGCAGCATTCCTCTACTGCACGGTGGGGTCCAGCCTCAGGGGCTGGAGTTAAAGCTGGAGTTAAAAAAGCGAGTGTCACACCCGCTTTTCGGGTGTGGATTTACACGCGTTTTGGTTGTAGCACACCCGCTTTTCGGGTGTGACTCGGGTGCACCCTTTTTAGCTCCAACTTCTGAGGCTGGACCTCACCGTGTGCACGCGTCGCGTTACGGGACCGGATTAATTGAATAAGCACCTGCTCTTGTAGGAAGCACCCGAGAAGGGCGCAGGCGCGGATCGCAAAACACGAGTGAAATGTGCCCGGGTTGTGCATCAAGCTGATTCCGCTCTCCATGGGCGGCGTAGTCAAAGTTTTGCACGGTTGAAGAATCGGCTGATTCTGGCCGGTTAAAAAAAAGGCTTGCAGTTTACTGAGGGAACCGGAGCAAGACGCATGGCTAGACGAGCACGACCACCTCTCGAATCGACACCAGAAGAATTCGGGGTGGGGCTGGCTTCGACGACTAGTAATATCCCGGTAAATGGTAGCACTCCTGAAACAAGCCCGAACCAACAGGATCAAAGAATGTCAGTCACTCCTCTCCATGGGCGGTGTAGTCAAAGTTTTGCACGGTTGAAGAATCGGCTGATTCTGGCCGGTTAAAAAAAAGGCTTGCAGTTTACTGAGGGAACTGGAACAAGACGCATGGCTAGACGAGCACGACCACCTCGAATCGACACCAGAAGAATTCGGGGTGGGGCTGGCTTCGACGACTAGTAATATTCCGGTAAATGGTAGCACTCCTGAAACAAGCCCGAACCAACAGGGATCAAAGAATGTCAGTCACACCTTCCCGATTCTTTTAATCAGCCGGCAAGCCGGCTGATCGCGCGCACACTGGCCGGGGGTCTAAAAAAAAGCGTCCAAGTTCTCAGCGTTGAGGGGTTTGGTGCCGCAGGTCCAAAATCGGGCCCCGAAAACCGGGAACGAGTGAAAACGACGAAAAAAAAGAGAGAAGAAACCCCCCCTCGAAAGACACCCAATCTGTACGCCCATACCATACGGGATCCGTCGGAAACGCAAAACTGCCCAGCAATTGGGAACCTGGAAACGCTATTTAGCAAGCAGGCCTGGATTCAGCATACCCGTCCCGCCTCTCCTCATGGCACATCTCCACACCTCTTTCAAGCTCTACGATTAAACAAAGACCACCCAACAGACGAACTAACAGGCAGCTATACCCAGACCCAAAGAAAGCTTACCAACCCGCCTACCCGCCTTGACTGTCGACCGCAGACACAAACCACGGATTCTTAAAACTCGAAACAGTCTATCAAACAGACAAAAGTGGCACCTGCCCAAGGGAAGCGCCTTACCTGTAGACGAGTCATCTCCACTCAGCAGACCCTCTCCCTTGCCCCGCACAAAAATAACGGTCCGTCACCCACGCGCGCCAAACTGCCGACTTCGGTCGCATTTGATGACCTATCGCACAGCAACGACGGTGCCCCTCCCCTTTTGTTCGTCCTCTTTTTTTTTGGTGCTTCTCGCCATCTACATCTAACTCTGCGGAGTTTACTTTGCGGATACCGCCACCCAGTGGCCCCGCTAACGAAAAAGTGCGAGGAATTCAGGGTTTTTTCTGGGGTTGGCTGGAGTGGGGATTTTCCCCACTCCAGATTCTTGGCGAAAATCTGAGTGGGCTGGAGTGGGTTTTTTTTTTCTGTTCATTGCAGCATCGCCAGAAAAGCTGCGACCCCACATCGCAACGCAATCGCTCCAGAAGTGCGAAAAAAGGGGCAGAAAAAAGAAGAGAAAGGAAGAAAGAAAAAAAGACGAGACAGGCAGGAAATGCAGCACGTGTTGACAACCAACGACGAGACCCACCTGAGAGAGTACAGAACGAGCCCCTGTGCGGCGCCGACGAAAACGAGATGACACTGGAGGAGGTTCTCAACGGCTTCGTAATAGGTACCAGGAACCGGGATGACAAGGCGGCAGAACGGGCATCGTGGCAACCAACAAAGACCTGCAAATCGGTACCCGACGACTACGCAAAATCGCCATCCCACCACACCTTGTCAAAAGGGTGGGCATCAGCCGAAACTACCAACATAAAGGAAAAGAAATGGTGCGGGTGTGAAGACAAACAATAACAACATAATAAACGACGGACTGACGTTCATCGTCGGAAACACAAACAATGTCGCGGCAGGGAACACTTGCAGGGTTTTTTACGCCACTCAAACGTAAGCGCGAGGACTCGACAGGCGATGAGGCCACAGAGACACCACCAACCCAACAAGGTGATCCACCTTCTCAGCCGACACCTGAAGTACAGCCACCGACACAACCCCCTCCTGGACCACTTCAAGCTCAGCCTCTGAACGCCAAGTCCCAGCAAACCAGCATTTGCGTGGATTGCTTGGCAATTCGGCTCTGAAAACGCGTCGAAAAGTTTCCCCACTCCAGCTCGAAAATTTGAAATCCTAGAAAAAACCCTGGAATTCCTCAAAAAAAAGAGGCTGGAAAAAAGAGGGTGAGGAATTCCTCACCCTTTTCCCGTTGATACCGTTCGCCAGGGGGGCCGGAGCCCCCCATGCAACAGAAGCTAATAGCCTGCGGGGGTGAAAAAAAAAAAAAAAAAAAAAAAGCCTAAACCAGGGTTTTGGGCTTCCTCACTAAAAGTGAGGTTAACGGGAGCACTGCCGCCACCGTAAAAAAAAAGAGAAGGGAACGCCGGTACGTTCTGGTGAGTTGCAGTCAACTAAGGTTGGGTGGGGGGGGTGCCCTGAACTCACTCCTGATCGCTCGACCCGTCGGAAACGGGGGGGCGCCCACTCCCTGAGAGGGCTCGCCTGCTCTTGTGGCATAGGCAGTTCTGGCTGTGGCGAGCTACGAACAGGAACCAGACTGACCATCGCCGCCCTGTCTGCCGGTACACGAGCACCGGGTGCGGAAGTTTCACTGTGCGGTCCATTTTGCGCCCGCAAACCCGGGTGTGAAATCCGGTGTGGCACCCCGCAAATCCAGTGTGAAACCAGCGTGTTGCCACCTGTGTTTTGCGGGTGTCCACTGGAATTCACACGGGATTTACGACTGGGGTTCACACTGGATTTGCGGGTATCACACCGGATTTCACAGTGGATTTGCGGGTGTGGCACACTGGATTTGCGGGTGTCACACCACTGGATTTGCGGGTGTCACACCGGATTTCACAGTGGATTTGCGGGTGTGGCACACTGGATTTGCGGGTGTCACACCGGATTTCACACTGGATTTGCGGGTGTGGCACACTGGATTTGCGGGTGCCACACCGGATTTCACACTGCACTTGCGGGTGTACCCACACCCGCCACTTTGACCGCACAGTTAGCTCCCCCACCCTGCTGGAGTACACCGTGTACGGCGCTTACTGGAACGTAGTTGAGTACATCCATTCGGAGCACGTCTTGCATGCCCTCCCCCCTTTCCATCCTTCCCCTGTACAAATAATCCTTATGTTCGATTGGGGCCACGACTGTTACTTCTTGTGTTTGTTTTTAGGTATGTCCACGAATGCATTGGGGGAAAGAAATCACTGCAAAGCAACAAAGGGGAAGGGGGGAGAAGGGGGGGGGGGGATAGTGAAGAAGGCACAATACGGCACAAAAAGACAGCAATGAAACCAGGCGCTCGACCGGCATGTGCACCTACCTTGTAGGAATCACTCGAGATCGCCGCCAGTTGCGAATTGCAAAAGCATTAGCGGGGTACGCCGTGTGCACGAAATGACTCTCCCGCTTCCGTTGACACTGCCTGGCCAATGAAGGACCTACTGGTCAACGGCTGCGCCTCCCGAGTATTTGTGTGTGGCTTTTCGTTACGTACACGGTGAAGTCCAGCCTCAGGCTGGAGTCAAAAAAGTGTGTGTCACACCCGCTCTTCGGGGTGTGCCACTTACACGTGTTTTGGTTGCAGCCCACCCGCTTTTCGGGTGTGCCACTAACACGTGTTTTGGTTGCTGCACACCCGCTCTTCGGGTGTGCCACAGACACTTGCTGCACACCCGCGTGTTTTGGTTGCAGCACACCCGCTTTTCGGGTGTGCCACTTACACGTGTTTTGGCTGCTGCACACCCGCTCTTCGGGTGTGCCATTTACACGTGTTTTGGTTGCAGCCCACCCGCTCTTGGGGTGTCGCTCTTCGGGTGTGCCATTTACACGTGTTTTGGTTGCAGCACACCCGCTTTTCGGGTGTGCCACTTACACGTGTTTTGGTTGCTGCACACCCGCGTGTTTTGGCTGCTGCACACCCGCTCTTCGGGTGTGCCATTTACACGTGTTTTGGTTGCAGCCCACCCGCTCTTGGGGTGTGCTGGTTTGGCTGCTGCACACCCGCTCTTCGGGTGTGCCATTTACACGTGTTTTAGTTGCAGCACACCCGCTTTTCGGCGCTTTTCGGGTGTTTGTGTGCAGCCTTGGGCAGCCTCTTTAACTCCAGCTTCTGAGGCTGGATTTCACCGTGTGCTACTCCCTCGGGGCGACCGCCCCCCGCAAACTCCAAAGGGAAAATGTGTCTCGTTAGCAACGGGAAGCCTCTTGATCCACCGGCACACCCCACACTCCCCCCCTCCACACTGCACGCATTGGCGTCTGGTTGTAGCTTCGAAAGGAGGGGGAGCGACTGCAACGTGCTGAGGTCTTCTTTAGCCATACTTCAACTTCCTTACGGCGGAATCCAGCCTCAAAAGCTGGAGTTAAAGGAGGTGCCCGTGTCACACGAAGAGCGGGTGTGCTGCAACCGGAACGTTTGTCAATGCGACAGACAAGCGGGTGAGACACCCGCTTTTTTAACTCCAGCTTTAAATTTTAGCCACATGCAATGTGTGAGGAAACTGAACCGTCCAAGTAGGACCTCCTTATCATGATCATTTGCCAAATTTGCCACCTGAAACCACGTCCAGGATTTGGGCTCAGGGTAGTGCGGTCAACGAAAACTCTAGTTTCCCTTTTCTACTTTCTCCTACTCTCGCGGTGTACGGTTTCCACTTTATGCGGAGATGAGCAGCGTCGTTTGCGGAAGCGAAACGCTGCGGGTGCTCACCTCTTTGCACAGCTAGTTGTTCGGCTTGCGCGCTGTTCCGGACAGTCTGGATGCGGCGAAGTCTTCGACGGAATAATTTTACACGAAATGTTGGAGGAAATGAGAAGCTCGTCGCCGCAAACCGTGGCGTTTTCACTTGGCGTCCTGAATCCAGCTTCCCATAGGTACTGCGTTCAACGAAAACAACTCTCTCTTCCCATCATCATCATCATCATCATCATCATCATCATTGGTTTTGTACCAGCCGCGGTTGTGCGAGTGCCGAGCTCTTATTTCTCCGACGACGTGCTGCCGTCGCAGTGCGAACCACGAGACACATAATGACACAGTTTATTGCCACAGTCTATTGGAATCAGCTATACCCACACCCAAGGAAAGAACACCAACCCGCCTTGACTGTCGACCGTAGACACAAAGCACGGGTCCTTAAAACTCGAAACAGTCTAAAAGATCAGCTTTGTATTGGGTTCTATCAGATGCAATTTCGATTCACTCCGCCCAGGCGATACCAGCCTGAGGCACCAGTCCTTTGCCAGGGGCTCTCTGCACGTTTTTTTTGTACTTCCCGCCCCCAGCTTCGTTTAGTCACGGACGACCGTCAGATGCGATGCAGTCTGCGGCTTGGCTCCGCATGCTTCATCGAGCTCAAAACTGCGGTGTTTTCATAGTCGGGGGGTGGGCGGGCTTAGTGCAACTTGCTCTCCAACCTTCACGCGCCACTGGAGGTCCAACGACCTTCCCTCTCTCTCTCTCCCAAAAAGGAAGGAGAGGATGGATGCCCCCACCCCCTCCCTACCTTACAGTAGTCTCCCATCCGTCCCATTCCCCCCCTCGAAGCGTTGGCGTCTTCTTCGTTGAAATACACACAACCATTTTTCTTTCGTTTTTTTTGTCGTCTGAGATCGAAGATCTTAGAAGATTAATACTATTCCGACGAGAACTGACACTTGTAAGGTCACAGCCCCGTCGCTAACCGAGAAAAATACCGTATAAACCCTGGCGAGATCGAAGATCCTAGAAGATTAATACTATTCCGACGAGAACTGACACTTGTAAGGTCACAGCCCCGTCGCTAACCGAGAAAAATACCGTATAAACCCTGGCGAGATCGAAGATTTTCCACAACTGTCGAAAAAATAGTATTTTCCCAAGTAGCACAACACCTGTACAAGGTTATTACCCTATTTGGTATCCCCCGAAAACCGAAGTAACGAAGTACGCAATAACTCCGCGCACACTACGCAGGAACTCCGCAATGCGGGGTACGGCTGCATCTTTATACACTCCGTATGCAGCTGTTGGCTACCTGAGTGTCCAAAAACGGTCCTGACAGAGCACTGCGGCGAAGAATCCCAGTACACTTGCCCGGGCCGTTCCGCAAACCCCGCACGAACTACGCACGAACTGCGCAGGAATTAGGACCTTTCGTCGGAGGGGCTCACGCACTCAAAGATCGACTTATACGCACGAACTGCGCAAGACCAGGCGACCAAGAGAAGGAGGGAGACCCGGGCTAAGTAGCTTGGAACTAGTGTGATGGACCTTTCTTCGGAGGGGCTCACGCACTCAAAGATCGACTTATACGCACGAACTGCGCAAGTGTGATGGACCTTTCTTCGGAGGGGCTCACGCACTCAAAGATCGACTTATACGCACGAACTGCGCAAGTGTGATGGACCTTTCTTCGGAGGGGCTCACGCACTCAAAGATCGACTTATACGCACGAACTGCGCAAGTGTGATGGACCTTTCTTCGGAGGGGCTCACCCACTCAAAGATCGACTTATACGCACGAACTGCGCAAGTGTGATGGACCTTTCTTCGGAGGGGCTCACGCACTCAAAGATCGACTTATACGCACGAACTGCGCAGGAATACGGAATATGGGAGTTTCGGGGGTACCACTATTGCTAAACCGAATGCGTGCAGTCACCCTTCGCTTGAACAGCGAGAGCAGCCGCACGACTCGAATTCCTATAGTTTACTGTGGGAACTGGAGCAAAGCGCATGGCAAGAAGAGCGCCTTTTCCCGAACCGACTCCAGGAGAGTTTGGAATGAGGCGGGTCTTCATTCACGTAGACTGGCACGCTACACCGTTGCGTGATTTAGGCCAACCCCAGCAGGGCCCAGAAATGTTAGTCTCGCCTTCCTCATTGTTTTTGAGCGACAGTTGAAAGACCCCGGCCAAGATCGCGTGCTAGCTTCCGATTCCGGGGGACAAACAACAGAATGGAAGGCCGAAAGAAAGTCCCTCGAAGGATCCCGCCCCACCCACCCTTTGTAAAGGAGTCACAAGAACAGGGTGTCGGAAACGCAAAACTGACTGGCAAGTAGCAGTCGGGCTACACTCTGCTTCGGACGTTGTTCCACACACACACTGGGCTATACTCCTTCTTTTTTTCTTGTATAAGCACCTGCTTTGTAGGAAATGCTTGAGGAGGCTGCCAGTTGCGATAGATCAAAGGAGGTAAATGTGCTACGAAACACAGGTAAATCTGGGTTTCGTGGCGGGCGTAAGCGTTCAACGAAAGACCCACTTTGTATTTGTATTGTTTTCTCCCCTCTAGCCTCCTTCGAAATGAGCACAAGGCAGTCCCTCGAGTATTTTTGAACTGAACATTTCCGGATCAACGGTTGCACGTGAAAACTCAACTGAAGCACAACGGTGCTGGGCCCGGTCGCAGAGATGGGGCAGCACAAGGAACAAGAGTGTTTTGTCCTGTCAGTTTCACCGTCAACGATCAGGTGATGCTGTCCGTCCGTTTCTTCCGTTCTCCGGAAATGCTCATCTGTTTTTCACATCACCTACGACATCTCAACACAATATGTTGTCGACAGAAAAGTAAAAAAAAGCAACTCCAAAAAAAAAAAAAATCTACGCCTTTCTTTTTTGACCCGAACCTTCTGGCCCCCCCTATGCACATAACCTTTTCGACTTCAGTCTCGTATGTCTGTGCTCTCAACTTCTCCAAGATGAGGCCCCGCCCGGCGGCAAAGATTAAACATTACGCGCCATTGCTTTCGATATCCCCCCCCCCCCCCCCGAACACACAGCGAAGTGATCGTGACCTTTTTAAGGTTTCGCTCTGCGACCGTTTCCTGTACATCCTTTCCACAAAACCCGCGGTTCGAAACAACGAAGAAGAAAAAGAAAAAGAAAAAGGCCGCTCCGGGTCCAGGAACGTGACGGTCAACCACAGCTTGCAAGGCTTGAGTCGGAGGCAGCACAGTGCCACAACCCTGTCCGCTTTGCCCTGTGGCTGACCGTCTCGACGAGCTTGTGTTCAGCGCAAGCGCCAAGCCCCAAGGTGCGCCACGCCTTGATGCTTTAGTTTGGGAAATCGGTAGCCACTTGACCCGTAGGCCCGTGGCTCTGCAGTACCGCCGAACACGTGAAGCTTGGCTCCCGTGTAGCAGGCTTTCCTTGGTACCTACCTGAACCCGCAACAGTTGGAAACCCGCGGTTCGAAAAAAAAAAAAAAAAAACACGGCCCCTCCCGGTGCAAGCACCACGCGCCTTTTTAATTTGACCATTTCTTCCGCCTGCCCCGCCGCCCGTGCACGCGTGTGTAGCTGGTTCAGCAGCAACGTGGTGTGGTGTGGTATCTCGGAGCAACGGGTGATGAATGAGAAAGAAAACGCAGAACGAGGACCGCTGTGTAGGTGTCTAGTTGTTAAGCATTTAGGTCGAGGCACGGTTCAGGGAAGTAGCTTCGTTTCCCTGGTGCAAAGCCAATACAACAGGGGGCTTTATATGTCCAGTTACCCGGGTTTCGACCTAGAATACCCCTGGGCCCTGGATGGGCAAAAATAAATGAATACCATCTCGTCGATCCTACGAAAGCTTCCCGGAGGTTTCGGCAGGTTTTCAAGGAATCAAAAAGCGCTCCTCGGAACGCGCGTTACGTAACCGTTAGAGCCGTTGGTGAGGGTGATGGCAGTTTCGACCTTTGCAACACTTACAAACTTGGCAGACGTAATTAAAGTGTGTAATCATACCTACAACCCTCATACTACCCGCCTCACAGCCTCAATGGTCAACCGGAGACACTAAAAAAACCGAACCTCTAAACCACAATAAACGCTAGAAAAAAAGGAAACTCCCTGCGAATAGGAAGACGTCCATTTGGCCGAAAATTGTCGGCGAGAACTTTCACGTGCACGGTTTACCAGCCGCAGGTGGAGGTAAAAACGGACCCTCTGTGAGCCGGTCCATCCCCTCTTGATAGACCGTGATAGACCGAAGAAAATCAGCACCGGGCAATTCGGTGCAGCTCTAGGGACTAGGGATGGACCTGATAGACCGTGGTGGACCGTGATTCACTGTGATAAACAGCGGCAGGCACTTCGATGCAGTTTCAAGAGATAGGGACGGACCGGCTCACCCTCTGGACTTGAGTCGCAAGGTTCGATGAAAATTGATTCGGTTCGCTCAACGGACCTAAAACCGCCCAGGATACTTCTTCGAACAGAAGAAAATATCTCTGCAAAACGATCGAAAAAACAGTCCCACAGAAGATGTACATACAGACGAAAAAGTATATCTACAAATCGCACCGGAAGGAAGGTGTGTCAGACAGTCTGCAGTCCGGATCTGCTGTCCGTTCTGCAGGGCAATGCAGTGCTACCTCGGAATCTGCGTAACGAACAAAATAATCAAAGTGTTGAATTCCACCACAGCAATGTCGCTGGCAGGTGGCATGGGCTGATGACAATACAAATGAGCCAGTTCACCTCTGTATCCAGAAAGTTTGTTGAACTGCCACCAGCTGTCGGTGACAGGCAGTTTATCACAGGCTATCGTAGGTATAGTAGTCACCTAGTGACTATTGCAGGTCATCGCTACAGTTATTCAGTCTATCAGCCGGGGGTGGACCGGCTCAAACACAAAGTCGAAAACAAGTCACCCAACCACCACTCCCCGCTTGATTCGGCATCCGGCTGCTAGACCACGAAATGAAAAAGTGCAAACCCAAAGCCTGCATTCCCGAAGACTTGATGGTCGCATCAAATATACAGAGGCAGGCAAGGTTCTGCCCAACCACTAAACTAAGATTTCCCCCCGGAGCTAATGAGGTGTGCTTTGTCCCGCAGCAAGGCCCCAACGGCTGACCGGTGTGAAGGTATCACAACCTGCACACGGGAGCTATAGCTCGCCTGACCTGCGTGAAGCTGCTTGCTTCCACTTTTGCCCAGAGTTGGCGCAAGCTGTCAGCGGAGTTCCTATTGCTCCAACCCTCGAGAAACAAACGGCGATGCTCACATCGTTCAGAAGTCGCGTCTATCTGGTTTCGACCAGTCGGCGTCTTCGAAAACAGAAGCTCTCCGGAGCTCTCTCTCGTCGTCATCAACCCCTGCTCGTGATCATGGTCGGGCGAAGCTGACCGGTGTTGATATGTTATCGGATACTCCCCGGAGAGGTTGTCCCTGCACTCTAACTCGTCTCTCTCTCGTACGGTCAGCGCGGTGGCGATGGCGAGGAGAACACATATAGGTGGGTGGGGAGAGGCCCTGGAACTGCTAAGGCGTGACAACGCACCCCTTGACTTGGTTTATGTGTTCTCTCTCTCTCTCTGTCTCTCTCTCTCTCTCTCTCGCTCTCTGTTCTTTTCCGTTTCTGTTTTGCTGCCCTGGTAAAGAAAGGGTCTGGGCATGCTACAAGAAAGCATGCACCATTCCAACCTTTGGCCTCCTGGGGACGGGGGGAGACATTCTTGCAAACTCAACCAAGTTCTCTTTTTCACTCTAAAAAAAAGTCGGAACCCCAAGAGGGAAGTAAAATCCGAATTCAAGCAACTTCCGCCGGTAGAGGCAACCTGCCGAAGGAATCAAACCGCCTCCGGGCGGGCGAGTCTGACACTTGCTGTCCGTTGGAAGGGAGGGGCGGGGGGGAGAAGAACGAAGTAAGTAGCCAAAAACAACGAAAAACTCACCCGGAGACTTCGAACCCCCGGTGTTTCAAGCCAACTCTTGGTCAGGGATTATCCTGCATGGTTAAAAAGGTTTCTTCACCAAAAAAAAGTTCTCTCAAAAACAGGCCGGTTAAACAAGGGGTTTTAACCACAGGAGTTTCTGGTGAAAACTTTTTGTGTTTGCAAGGCCAGTGACACAGAGGCTAGAGGACCCGCAAGACCCACAGGGTGGGGTCTACAAAATGGCGAAGCAGCAACGCTCCCACGAAGGTCGCATACCGGGATTGCAGGTCATCAAAATACCCTTGCTCAACGTGGAAAAAAATCTTTCCTGCCGGCCTACAGACTTTTTAACCACGATTTTCCCGAATTTCGGGGATTAGAATAATCCCTGCTCTTACTCTAAAAAAAAAAAAAAAAAAGAGGGATCTGTGTTCCGTTCGATTTGGGGACATACGTTGCGGTTGAAAACAGTCGCGTGAAGCGCTCGTGTGAAAGCACTTTCTTAGTTAGTTGTATAAGACCCGCTAGTCTTCGAAGATTCGTAAAGCGGCTAAGAATACTCGAGGGACTGCCTTGTGCTCATTTCGAAGGAGGCTGGAGGGGAAGAAAACAATACAACTACAAAGTGGGTCTTTTTTGTTGAACGCTTACGCCCGCCACTAAACCCAGATTTACCTGTGTTTCGTGTGGGCTACAGCACATTTACCTCCTTTGATCTATCGCAACTAGCAGTCTCCTCAAGCATTTCCTACAAAGCAGGTGCTTATACAAAAACATAATAGGACTTCTCTCCTTGTGCGCACAACACGTAGCCGCTGTCTGGGGACTGCGCGAGCGCGAGTTATCCAACGTGACCGCCCTTTCTTTACAAATAACGCTACAAAAAGAGCCCGGAACTTTTAAGTTCTAAACAGGCAAAACGCCTAAAACACGGTTGCCGCACAATTCCGGGTTTTTTTTGGCCGGGTTGGTTGGCCTTCACCCACCCCCTTGCCATTTTCTTTGCTCACGATGAACAAACTTCTTCTCTCTTTCTCCCGCCGTCGGTGCAGCAAACTTAACCAGAAGCAGGACCGACCCCCCTTAATAAAAGTGAAGAATACACACACTCTTTTTTCTATCTGTTCTGTCAAGAGCATGGCGATGCGTGAGCAAACACCGTACAGGATTGTTTCCTCCGATTCAGATGACATGTCCGTGCTCCACATAGAAACCTCTACCACGAGATTTTCCGAGACTAGAGGTATGCTAATAGCTCTATCGAGCCAACCCCACTTTTTAGGGGGTCCGCGGGCGAAGCCCGGGGGCACTTTTTGATAGTTAATTTTGGGTCAGAATTTTTGTTGTCAGCGACCATAGCTTTTTTTGCCCCTGGAAATTGACACCGTGATGGCAGAGTGAACGGCGCCAGGATTTAGGGCTGGAGTTCCCGGGTTCGAACCCCGCCGAGGACCTTTTTTTGGTTCTCCTTGGTTTTCGGTCAATTCCCTTGCTCCGGGGTTTTCTTGACCCGTGATTTGGCACCGGGTAGGTTGCATCGCCCGAACTTGCTTCGCCAGAACTTCGCTTTGCCCGAACTTTGCTTTCGCCCGAGCTTTGCTTTGCTTCGCCCGAACTTAGCTTCGCCCGAACTTTACTGTTTCCCGAACTTTAACTGCTGCCTCTAGTCTCGCTGCGCGCCGGTCTTTACCGGCGCAAATGTACTTCTGTGTGGATTCGACGCAGTGTGCAAATGCTGCAGGGAATAGTTGACCAGACTTCGTGGTAGTTTGTATTGGATACTGTGAGAAGACAGACCGTCACCTACCACGGCACCTGACCGACCGTACATATGGTGAACTCCAGCCTCAGGAGCTGTGAGCTAAAAACGGGCTCAAAAACGCCCGCAGAAGGGAATTCTGCTTGCTGGTCTGTCTGCGCCTTGTGTTCGCTGACGCTTTCTTCCCGTCCAACGACACCCCCCCCCCCAACCACCTGGTTCTTGGGTGGCTTGTCGACTGCGCCGCAGTGAGACTGTGATGCACCGAAGGTGCACCCGCTGATCGACTGCTGGTAGGTTGTGATAGCCTCTGGTAGTTTGGGTTAGAATGCAAAGAATCTGTGGCGATAGTCTGCATCGCCGACGGCGCGGTTATCTCTTCGCACGTGATGTGTCATGCTTTCGTCTCTTAAGCTTGTCTTGATCGTCGCGCTCAGGCGCGCGTTTGGTGCCGCGCTTCCCCTTCGATTGCTCGTCCAGGTGCATCGGTTGCGCGTCGCTGGTTGCTTCCTTACGGCAGCGCTTGGGCGATGACCGTGTCGTCTTCTGCGGTGTAGCCTCTGCAGCTCCGCGTGTGAGTTTGATCAAAGGAACGTCAAGGCAGCATTTTCAAAACCAGCCACAGTCAACGCCGCGTGGGTGCGGGCTTTAGGTATTAGTCATCGTAAGCACCCAGAGGGTCAGGTGGAGGACCCAGGAAGACATGGTCAAGTGTGGCGGAGCACACGGTTGCTTGCACAGCAGGTGTAAGCGCGCTTCTCCCTGGCTCCTGGGGCCTGGCGCGTTTGGCGCGGCGCGGCGCGTTTGGCGCACCCTGTAGCCCCAGGGAAATTTAGGTCCTCGTCACATGAACGTGGGCAAAAGTGTGCCTCGGCGGAATTGATAGTGGTACGAAGGTGCAGTTACCCGCATCCAACCGGCAATCAGCTCGCATCGGGGAGGTGACGCTACCCACCTGGACGAGGTGTGCCTCTGATAGTTGAGGTCAGAATGCGGAGTATCTGTAGGGATGGCCTGCATTAGTCACTAGGCGCCGATGTGTCTTTACCGTTGAGGTTAGAATGCAGAGTATCGGTAGCGATGGCCTGCATTAGTCACTAGGCGCCGATGTGTCTTTACCGTTGAGGTTAGAATGCAGAGTATCGGTAGCGATGGCCTGCATTGGTCACTAGGCGCCGATGTGTCTTTACCGTTGAGGTTAGCATGCAGAGTATCTGTAGCGATGGCCTGCATTAGTCACTAGGCGCCGATGTGTCTTTACCGTTGAGGTTAGAATGCAGAGTATCTGTAGCGATGGCCTGCATCGCTGGCTGTGATAGAAGGGAGCAGGCAGTCCGATGCGGTTCCAGAGAATAGGGGTGAACCTGCAGCTGGCTCAGCTTTGCGAAGCACGTGGTGATCCGCCAATCCCCCCACCACACCCAACTAAGATTTCCCCCCCCGAAACGCGGGTGTCACACCCGCTTTCAACTACGCATTTGTTCACCTTTCTTTCTTTGAACGTATGCAGGGAATAGTTGACGACCTCTTGAGTTTGTGCTAACCACGTTTTTGGGGAGTCGGGAGAACCTATAGTATACAAAGCCAAAAGCAGGACCGACCCCCCCCCCCCCCGTTCATGAGAAAAAGCGAAGAATAAAAACATCTTCTTTTTTCCATCTTCTTTGTCAAGAGCTGCGACTCAACTATTCTTATCAATACATCTGTACTGACGGGAACATTTCCGGAACAACGGTTGCACATGAACGAAGCCAACGAAAAACTTTCACTCTGAAAAGTGCTAGTACAGGAAAACCCCCCCAGAGAGGGTTATACCCTGTACACGCGAAGAACAAGAAGCTCTTTTGCCTTATCATCTTCATTATTTTTGGAGTTGATGCTGATCGTCCGTTACTTCGTTTATCAGTGCAAGCTCCAACTCCCGAAAAGTTCTTGTACAGGCACCTGCTTTGTAGGAAATACTTGAGGAGACTGCCAGTTGCTTGCGAAATCTCAAAGAACGGTAATAGTGTGGTACTCATCAAGCATGCCGATGGCTCCCCACTATGGCAACAATGTTCCAATCTCAAAGAGAAGGGAACCGTGCTGAAGCCCACACCGAAACACAGGTAAGTCTGGGTGTAGTGGCGGGCGTACGTTCAACAATCAAAGACCGTACGGTTATACGGTTAGTCCTCTAAATATTTTGTTGACCGCACTACCCTGCACCCACATCCTGGACGAGCTTTCGGGTGGCAATTGTTCGTGATTGTAGAGAATCGTACTCGGGTACTCGACCCGGCCCTTTACAATTGCCAATTTGTAGCCCAAACCCACCTGTTCGGCTGCTGTCGCTTTGTCCCTCCGTCGAAATGAGCCGAGCGCCTTCGGTGTATTCATTCCTCCCCCAAACCCTCCCCCTCGTCGAAAATAAGCACAAGGCAGTCCCTCAAGTATTTACTCCACACCCATCGGTGGTCGACCCGTATGCGTATGGTGGTGTACGCGTAAGCGAACTCATCCCGGTGAAGAGATTACTTGCACTGCAAGGCACCATTACCACCGGTCATAGAGCACAGGTCTTGATGCGAGGGGTTGATCCCAGCCTTCTGAATGCCAGCAGTACGCTGATGCCCAGCAAACTGGGCCACCTTGCAACCTGAGCTCTGGATCCAACTACGAGCTTTTTAACAGCCCCATTTTCCTCCTTGGCTGGACTTCACCGGGTATGTGCAGGCGCGTGGACAACGGCCGAAGCCCATCAACGAGCGGAAACAAGGGTACTCGCCCACCCCCCTGATTACGCATTCCAGTCGGCAGGGGCCCAAGCAAATAAGCACACGCCACACGACCATGGCGACGGCTGCCAACTGTTTCTCTCTGTAACCCCCACCCCCTCCACCCACGCAAAAAGAAGACAAGTCAGTGCTGCCTAGCGAGTCGCAGGCACAATCAGGGCGGGGCCCCTGAGTTTTTTTACTGATTGCCCAGACACGGTTGTAAGGGCCTCCTTCCCGTGACGGATTCGCCTGTGCTCTGGTAGCGCGGGTGGTCCTGGCTGTGACGAGCTGCAAACAGCCGCCTGACAAACAGACTCACACCGCCGTCCTGTCTGCAGGCACTTAGGTTCCGCGCTGATGATGGGTTCGCCTTATGTGCCCGTTGAGCACATATCTAATTCCAAGCACGTTCTTTGCAAATCTCCTCCACACGCCCCCCTTTTTCTTTTGTGCTTGCCTTCTTTTTTATCTTCTTTTTTTTATTTTTCGCCTTGTTTCCTTGCGTGTCCGTTGCAGTTTCGGTTGTACCAACCAAAAGGCCCCGAAGGAAGTGCTCACTACAGCCTGACCGGCGAGACCTTGTCAATTGCAGTGCCACCTCCGGCAAGAAACCAAGCCCGTACACAGGCCGGTATGTACAAAAGTACAAACCCAAGCCCGTACACAACGCCCGTTAGTACAAACCCAAGCCTGTACACAACGCCCGTTTGTACAAACCTAAGCCGTACACATGCCGATTATTAAGCTCGTATACAGGTCGGTTAGACAGGTTGATACAAACCGAAGCCGTACACAAGCCGATCATTAAGCCTGTACACAGGCCGGCAAGTACAGATCTGAGTCCGTACGCAAGCCCGATGGTACGAACCTAAGCCCGTACACAGGCCGGTAAGTTCAAACCCAAGCCCGTGCACACAGAGGCCGGTCAGTACAAAGGAACAGGACGTCTCACCCTCGGTTCGCGGTTAAGCATCAAGACTAGCTCTGAAGAAAGAAGAATAAAAGGACTTCTACCCGGAAAGAGACACCGAGGTGTATCCTTTTTTGTTCTCTTCTTCCTACTACCACGCATCATTGCGGGTTGTCCTACAATGGCATTGTGACGACTACAGAAACGAGCGTGTTTAACAGGCAATCAGCATCAACAACATTCGCCGTATGAAAGTTTCTTCCTTATAATAGCACTTTTCCCCGGGTGGCTTTCGTTGAGCTTCCTCATGTCGTAAACAACTACAACCCCCATTCGACGAAGGCCACCCGGAAACATTAATCCCGGATCCGCAGGCGAACTCTGAGTTCCTCAAAAGCTTGACCAAACCGTGCCCGACTCCTGCGTTTGGAGAACGATGAAGAAGATACAAGAAAAAGTGCACCAAAAAAAAAAAAAAAAAAATAAAAGCGAACACGTGAGGCCAAGCAGCCCAGCTGTTACCATTGCGCTTAAAATAAAAAAGTTTAGACTAAATTAGTACGAAAGAAAAAAACAGAACACCCGGAAACAGTCTAGAAAGAAATAAGCGGAAAAGTAACCCGAGCTTTTATCCACCCCGAAATTCTCCCTCCCCACTTACCCCGCGTCTCTTTTCGCTAGCCAAAGCGAGTAGAAGCGGAAGAAAAGAGAAGAAAAACGCCGCTCCTGGTCCACGAACGTGACGGTCAACCACAGCTTGCAAAGCTTGAGTCGGAGGCAGCACAGTGCTACAACCCCGTCCGCTCTGCCCTGCGGCTGGCCGTCTCGACGAGCTTGTGGCCAGCGCAAGCGCCAAGCCCCAAGGTGTGCCACGCCTTGATGCTTTAGTTTGGGAAGTCGGTAGAGGCCTGTGGCTCTGAGTACCGCCAAACACGTGAAGCTTGGCTCCCGTAGCAGGCTTTCCCTGGGGCCAAAGCGAGTAAGAGAGCGAAAGAGTACGCACGTACGTACAGCTGTAGAGAAGAATATGTTATGGAATGATGCCAAGAGAAGAGAAAGGGGCGTTTTGGCCAGAAATATTCTGGCAACGTACGATGCCATGCATGTATGCAGCCTATACCCTAAGAACCCGTCTTCCATCCTCCGTTCTGGGTTTAGAAGTCTTGCAGTTTACTGAGGGGATTGGCACAGCGGATTGTTCAACTTGCTTGATAACAAACCATCAGCAGGCAGCAGTTAGTGATGAAGGAAAAAAAACAATTTCCCACCCTCCCTTGCCCCGGAGTTCGTCTTGGTGGGCGTTGATACGCCCAAACCATTCCTTTCATCCCGTTCGCAAGTTCATTAGTTGTTAGATTGAATTGGCTTCACACTTTCCCTTTGATGTCATGCGTGTTGTGCCTCAGCAGTTTGGTGAAATTTGACCAAGCGAGCAAAAGACAAGGAGTTCGTGATTCTGTTGTCACAGACATCGTACTTACCTTCCCCTTTTGGCATCGTCTGTACTATAAAGAGCGAGTGAATGACTAAGAACTGGGGTACGCGCGAACTACCGACGGAGATCGCCGCAGTCATTTTTACCCCCCCCGGCCTTTTGGTACTTCAACCATTGGTGCTGCACACGGCAACCCCATGTCCACTGTGCTCTGCGGAGTTTACTTCGCAGAGCCACCGTAAAAAGAAGACAAGTCAGTGCTGCCTAGCGAGTCGCAGTCACAATCAGGGCGAGTGCCCTGAGTTTTTTAACTGATTGCTCAGACACGGTGTAGGGGCCTTCTCCCCGTGACGGATTCGCCTGACCACTGTGCTCTAGTAGCACGGGTGGTCCTGGCTGTGACGAGCTACGAACAGCCGCCTGACAAACCAGACTCACACCGCAGTCCTGTCTGCAGACACTCAGGTTCCACGCTGATGATGGTCCGCCTTATGTGTCCGTGGCTTAAAGGACCGAAACACGGCGCAGACGGGACCAGTGCGGTGTTGAGCACATACCCATACCAAGCACGTTCTTGCAAACCCCCCCCCCCCCCCCCCCCCCGGCATGCGAGGCAGTGTTCTGCCTAAACATTAAACTAAGCTTTTCCCCCCGGCGGGGGAGCCGGCGCGGGAAAAAGAAGAAAGAAAATGGCACCACACCACCACTCAGGCCCCGGCAGGGGTGGCCGGTGTGCAATCCGAGGCCTCTCACGGCCCAGCATTGTCATGAAGACCCGTCGCGCCGCGGTGTGTTGAGCGTGTTGAGCCCATTCCTGAGTGAAGATGTAAAAAAGCCGTTGGCGGTCCAAATTTGGAAAATGGGCCCGAGACCAAGCTAATGCCCTGAATCTTCCCAAAGAACATTTCCGGAGTTGGGGCGCACTGAGAAACGAAGCAACGGACGATCAGCATCAACTGACGAAAGGTGATGAAAATGATAAGGCAAAAGTTTCTTGTTCTTCGCGTGTACAGGGTATAAACCTCTCTGGGGGGGCTGTATTAGCACTATTTCGTTGGCTTCGTTTTCTCTTTCATGTGCAACCGTTGTTCCGGAAATGTTCCCGTCAATACAGACGTACTATTAAAAAAAAAACACACAGGAACGGGAAAACACGCACCTGCACATTCTTTTCTCAAAATCCCATTTTTCTGGCCGACCGACAGTAATAGAGGGTGAACGAGACCCAAGGAGAAAAAGCTTAACGAACCCCTGTGAATGTAGAGTTCGTAGTAGACAACTTTTCCTGGCACCCTTTTTTTCATTCTTTTTTGGTATGCCGTGCGCGCTGAGGGTCGACCAACTGGTCTGTGCAGCGCCGACTTGCCACTTTCAAGCTCGTTCCGACCACTGCACCCTGTCACAAGGCACCCTTCTACACGGAGAAAGTGCAGCATTCCAGGATCAACGCTTCCTTCAAAAACAACAGACCGGTACGGGCTACAAGGCAACCCCTGCTCAACTTGTAGAACGTGGGGGGCCCAAGACTACACGCCACGAAGGACTGTACTTGGTGTCGGTCACAAACAGTCCCGGACATGGCTAGCCATAACCCATAACGAAAGCGTACACTCAATATACAACCCGTATCCACATAGCCCTTTCTTGCTCTAAGAGAACCCGGTCACACGGAGACCCTAAAACCCCGGAATTTCAAGCGAACTTTAACTCTAAAAAGAGACGGCTGCATACTGTGGCCTGTGGGCAGGTCAAGAGATTGCCAATATGTCACCGCTTCAGACCTCTGCACCTGGGTTAGGATGGGTTCATTCCGACCAAGCCCGTGAGTAGAGTCACAATACACAGAACCCCCTTCCTCCGCACCAAGCGTCCCTACGATGTGTCGTCTTTCAGCATGCTGTGTTGTACGAAGCGCTCTCCGGCCGGCAGCCGCCTGATGCCGGGTGTGGAGAAGAAGGTTCCTTTGGGGCGTGATTCGTGGCTGACCGGAAGCACCGCGAGCTCGTGGATGCATCCACAGCATCTCGTGGCACATCTCTGAAGAGTGGTAACCACATACCACCACGTAGTACGTATGTATACACCATGGTTATACAGGTACTCTGCATGTAGTATGCAGGTACGTATGCACCACCATGGTTATACAGGTACTCTGCAGGTAGCATGTAGGTACGTATGCACCAACATGGTTATACAGGTACTCTGCAGGTAGCATGTAGGTACGTATGCACCACCATGGTTATACAGGTACTCTGCAGGTAGCATGTAGGTACGTATGCACCAACATGGTTATACAGGTACTCTGCAGGTAGCATGTAGGTACGTATACACCACCATGGTTATACAGGTACTCTGCAAGTAGCATGTAGGTACGTATACACCACCATGGTTATACAGGTACTCTGCAGGTAGCATGTAGGTACGTATACACCACCATGGTTATACAGGTACTCTGCAGGTAGCATGTAGGTACGTATACACCACCATGGTTATACAGGTACTCTGCAGGTAGCATGTAGGTACGTATACACCACCATGGTTATACAGGTACTCTGCAAGTAGCATGTAGGTACGTATACACCACCATGGTTATACAGGTACTCTGCAGGTAGCATGTAGGTACGTATACACCACCATGGTTATACAGGTACTCTGCAAGTAGCATGTAGGTACGTATACACCACCATGGTTATACAGGTACTCTGCAAGTAGCATGTAGGTACGTATACACCACCATGGTTATACAGGTACTCTGCAGGTAGCATGTAGGTACGTATACACCACCATGGTTATACAGGTACTCTGCAAGTAGCATGTAGGTACGTATACACCACCATGGTTATACAGGTACTCTGCAAGTAGCATGTAGGTACGTATACACCACCATGGTTATACAGGTACTCTGCAGGTAGCATGTAGGTACGTATACACCACCATGGTTATACAGGTACTCTGCAAGTAGCATGTAGGTACGTATACACCACCATGGTTATACAGGTACTCTGCAAGTAGCATGTAGGTACGTATACACCACCATGGTTATACAGGTACTCTGCAGGTAGCATGTAGGTACGTATACACCACCATGGTTATACAGGTACTCTGCAGGTAGCATGTAGGTACGTATACACCACCATGGTTATACAGGTACTCTGCAGGTAGCATGTAGGTACGTATACACCACCATGGTTATACAGGTACTCTGCAGGTAGCATGTAGGTACGTATACACCACCATGGTTATACAGGTACTCTGCAGGTAGCATGTAGGTACGTATACACCACCATGGTTATACAGGTACTCTGCAGGTAGCATGTAGGTACGTATACACCACCATGGTTATACAGGTACTCTGCAAGTAGCATGTAGGTACGTATACACCACCATGGTTATACAGGTACTCTGCAGGTAGCATGTAGGTACGTATACACCACCATGGTTATACAGGTACTCTGCAGGTAGCATGTAGGTACGTATACACCACCATGGTTATACAGGTACTCTGCAGGTAGCATGTAGGTACGTATACACCACCATGGTTATACAGGTACTCTGCAGGTAGCATGTAGGTACGTATACACCACCATGGTTATACAGGTACTCTGCAGGTAGCATGTAGGTACGTATACACCACCATGGTTATACAGGTACTCTGCAAGTAGCATGTAGGTACGTATACACCACCATGGTTATACAGGTACTCTGCAGGTAGCATGTAGGTACGTATACACCACCATGGTTATACAGGTACTCTGCAGGTAGCATGTAGGTACGTATACACCACCATGGTTATACAGGTACTCTGCAAGTAGCATGTAGGTACGTATACACCACCATGGTTATACAGGTACTCTGCAGGTAGCATGTAGGTACGTATACACCACCATGGTTATACAGGTACTCTGCAGGTAGCATGTAGGTACGTATACACCACCATGGTTATACAGGTACTCTGCAAGTAGCATGTAGGTACGTATACACCACCATGGTTATACAGGTACTCTGCAGGTAGCATGTAGGTACGTATACACCACCATGGTTATACAGGTACTCTGCAAGTAGCATGTAGGTACGTATACACCACCATGGTTATACAGGTACTCTGCAGGTAGCATGTAGGTACGTATACACCACCATGGTTATACAGGTACTCTGCAGGTAGCATGTAGGTACGTATACACCACCATGGTTATACAGGTACTCTGCAAGTAGCATGTAGGTACGTATACACCACCATGGTTATACAGGTACTCTGCAGGTAGCATGTAGGTACGTATACACCACCATGGTTATACAGGTACTCTGCAAGTAGCATGTAGGTACGTATACACCACCATGGTTATACAGGTACTCTGCAGGTAGCATGTAGGTACGTATACACCACCATGGTTATACAGGTACTCTGCAGGTAGCATGTAGGTACGTATACACCACCATGGTTATACAGGTACTCTGCAGGTAGCATGTAGGTACGTATACACCACCATGGTTATACAGGTACTCTGCAAGTAGCATGTAGGTACGTATACACCACCATGGTTATACAGGTACTCTGCAGGTAGCATGTAGGTACGTATACACCACCATGGTTATACAGGTACTCTGCAGGTAGCATGTAGGTACGTATACACCACCATGGTTATACAGGTACTCTGCAGGTAGCATGTAGGTACGTATACACCACCATGGTTATACAGGTACTCTGCAGGTAGCATGTAGGTACGTATACACCACCATGGTTATACAGGTACTCTGCAGGTAGCATGTAGGTACGTATACACCACCATGGTTATACAGGTACTCTGCAAGTAGCATGTAGGTACGTATACACCACCATGGTTATACAGGTACTCTGCAGGTAGCATGTAGGTACGTATACACCACCATGGTTATACAGGTACTCTGCAGGTAGCATGTAGGTACGTATACACCACCATGGTTATACAGGTACTCTGCAGGTAGCATGTAGGTACGTATACACCACCATGGTTATACAGGTACTCTGCAGGTAGCATGTAGGTACGTATACACCACCATGGTTATACAGGTACTCTGCAGGTAGCATGTAGGTACGTATACACCACCATGGTTATACAGGTACTCTGCAGGTAGCATGTAGGTACGTATACACCACCATGGTTATACAGGTACTCTGCAGGTAGCATGTAGGTACGTATACACCACCATGGTTATACAGGTACTCTGCAGGTAGCATGTAGGTACGTATACACCACCATGGTTATACAGGTACTCTGCAGGTAGCATGTAGGTACGTATACACCACCATGGTTATACAGGTACTCTGCAGGTAGCATGTAGGTACGTATACACCACCATGGTTATACAGGTACTCTGCAAGTAGCATGTAGGTACGTATACACCACCATGGTTATACAGGTACTCTGCAAGTAGCATGTAGGTACGTATACACCACCATGGTTATACAGGTACTCTGCAGGTAGCATGTAGGTACGTATACACCACCATGGTTATACAGGTACTCTGCAAGTAGCATGTAGGTACGTATACACCACCATGGTTATACAGGTACTCTGCAGGTAGCATGTAGGTACGTATACACCACCATGGTTATACAGGTACTCTGCAGGTAGCATGTAGGTACGTATACACCACCATGGTTATACAGGTACTCTGCAGGTAGCATGTAGGTACGTATACACCACCATGGTTATACAGGTACTCTGCAGGTAGCATGTAGGTACGTATACACCACCATGGTTATACAGGTACTCTGCAGGTAGCATGTAGGTACGTATACACCACCATGGTTATACAGGTACTCTGCAGGTAGCATGTAGGTACGTATACACCACCATGGTTATACAGGTACTCTGCAGGTAGCATGTAGGTACGTATACACCACCATGGTTATACAGGTACTCTGCAGGTAGCATGTAGGTACGTATACACCACCATGGTTATACAGGTACTCTGCAAGTAGCATGTAGGTACGTATACACCACCATGGTTATACAGGTACTCTGCAGGTAGCATGTAGGTACGTATACACCACCATGGTTATACAGGTACTCTGCAGGTAGCATGTAGGTACGTATACACCACCATGGTTATACAGGTACTCTGCAGGTAGCATGTAGGTACGTATACACCACCATGGTTATACAGGTACTCTGCAAGTAGCATGTAGGTACGTATACACCACCATGGTTATACAGGTACTCTGCAAGTAGCATGTAGGTACGTATACACCAACATGGTTATACAGGTACTCTGCAGGTAGCATGTAGGTACGTATACACCACCATGGTTATACAGGTACTCTGCAGGTAGCATGTAGGTACTTATACACTACCACGTAGTTTTACGGTGTGTAGCTACGTAGATACCAACCTCCAGGATGACCTCGGGTTAGATATCTACCCGCGGCGTGGGTACTCAGCCACCTCCTTGTGCACCTGATGCAGATCGACGCGCCTTGCAAGAAAACGACCATACGGTACCAAGACAGACAGTCACATGCTACGGCACCATACTGAGGAGGGCCTACCGGTACGTGGATAATGGCCGAAACCACCGATGACCAACAAAGTTACACACCGATTCTCTTACCTTGTGTAACCACCACCCTCAAGAGCACGCAGTGCACAAAGGATTCTTCCCATATTGACCAAAGTCACCCGGAGACGTTTAAAACCCCGGAGTTTCAAGCGAACCTTTGGCTCTAAAACTGCAACACACCGGTCGGCCACGTGCCGCTCGGCTGCAAGGCGGGCCTTTATTCAGGCGTTTTGTGAGGCCGCCCAATTCTTTTTTGTATAAGCACTTGCTTTGTAGGAAATGCTTGAGGAGACTGCCAGTTGCGAAAGATCAGAAAGATCAAAAGAGTGACCCATCCGGTGTCACGTAGCGAAAGGCAGGCATAGTGTGGTACTCATCGGCATGCCGATGCCTTCCCACTATGGCAATTCCAAGATCAAAGGAGGTAAATGTGCTGTAGCCCACATGAAACACAGGTAAATCTGGGTTTAATGGCGGGCGTATGCGTTCAACAAAAAAGACCCACTTTTGTTGTTGTGTTGTTTTCTCTTTTCTAGCCTCCTTCGAAATGAGCACAAGGCAGCCCCTCGAGTATTTCCGGAGTAGATCGACGGCCACCAAAGGCTTGCAACCTGAGGTTCACTTGGATACACGACTCACTTGTTGTGGGGTTTCAAATGTGCCACAACTCTGACAGACGACACGGTACGATCAAAGAGGTAGCCATCCAGTGGCTGATGCAGGCCATCGCGACAGATACTCTGCATTCTAGCCTCAATCTGGCAGGTGATATCACTGTGATTCATAATAAGCGGGTCGTGTCGTAGGTTCACCCCTTTTCTTTAAACCTTCCGTCCATTGCTTCCAAACTTCATTCCCGCCAACTTCTCCAATCGTTTTGAAATACCGCCGGTCACACCAGGCCGCCTAGCATACCTTACCACACTTTCCCTTCTCCCCCTTCCACAGAAAAAATCAAGCCTCTGGCTGCCCCATCCACTCCCATTCCTGGTTTCGGACTGCTTTTGTTCTCGGGTTGCTTTTCCCTTCCCCCATCTTTCTTCCTCGTGTTCGATTGGTCATTTTCGCTTCTCCTTTTTTTGTTTTATTATACTGCTCCTCCCCTCTTTCTGTTCATGCACCACCATCCTTTTCTCGCCCTGCGGAGTGGCAGTTGCCGTATTTTGGTTTCCGCTTTTTCAAATGGAAATGCGCGTGGGGGCCCAAGACTAAATTCAAAGCGAATCGGTCGCAACACTTACAAACTTGGCTAGCCGTAGTTAACGTACCTACAACCCTCATACTACCCGCCTCACAGCCTCAATGGTCAACCGGAGACCCTAAAAAACCGAACCTCTAAACCAATAAACGTTGGAAAATGTGCGATTCGGCATCAAAAAACCAGAGAAAACTTGTCCCGCGGGAGGAGGGCGAGAACGTACAGACAACCCACACACACTTGGGTCGAAGTTAGCGTAGTTAAGCCATCCCTTCTTGGTGGTGGACCGTGGAAAACACGTCCCAGCAGTTCTGTGCAGAGAGATAGACCTGACAGACCGTGGTGTACCATGATAAACAGCTTCAGGCAGCACTAGAGAGTAGAGATAGACCTGACAGACCGTGGTGTACCATGATAAACAGCTCCAGGTAGTACTAGAGAGCAGAGATAGACCTGACAGACCGTGGTGTACCATGATAAACAGCTCCAGGTAGTACTAGAGAGCAGAGATAGACCTGACAGACCGTGGTGTACCATGATAAACAGCTTCAGGCAGCACTAGAGAGTAGAGATAGACCTGACAGACCGTGGTGTACCATGATAAACAGCTCCAGGCAGCACCAGAGAGTAGAGTTAGACCTGACAGACCGTGGCGTACCATGATAAACAGCTCCAGGCAGCACCAGAGAGTAGAGGTAGACCTGACAGACCGTGGTGTACCATGATAAACAGCTCCAGGCAGCACCAGAGAGTAGAGATAGACCTGACAGACCGTGGTGTACCATGATAAACAGCTCCAGGCAGTACTAGAGAGTAGAGATAGACCTGACAGACCGTCGTGCACCGTGGCTGCCCGTGATAGACAGCGGCAGGTACTTCGATGCAGTTCCGGGGGATAGGGGTAGACCTGTTTAATGGGGGGGGGGCAGTGCTGACACTACCCTGAGAGCCCCCAACGACTTTGCAAGGGACCCCCCCCCCCCCTTCTACAGTGCAGTTGCCTTGGAGACTGGGTGGTCGAATTCTCTAAGGTGAAATGGTCAAAATTCCCTGGCAAAAGTGGGCCCACAAAAAATTTTCAAAGTGTGGTTTTTGGGGTATTTGGGCCAAAAAAAAATTTTTTTTTTCTGACCACCCACTGTGGGAACATCGACGTCAGTCAGAACGCCACTGGAGCACATGTGAGAACAATTGTGCGCATGATGGCGGAGAAAGAGCTTCCGACAACATATCGTTGGCTATTTGTTTGCTTGTCCGAACTTGTCGCCTTCCGGTATTCGGACGTGCCGTGGCGTTACTGGGGTCGAAAAGAATCTGCCGCCGGTGTCCCCTTCCTCCGTGCCCGTTTGTCGGCACACATCTTCCTCCACCTTTTCGAGAGAGTACGCAAGGGAGCAACAAGAAATGCGTACTGCCACAGCCTCAACCACCGGTGGGATCCCATGGATGCACTTCCGCTTCAGTGTTCGGATGAAGCTGAAGAAGCTGAAAACGGAGAGCGGAAAGCTGATGTACCCACGATAACCAGTCCAAGAAGCTGCGAGGTTGATCTGGCATTGGCGGAAGAAAAACGGAGAACCCGACGACCTGAGTGGAAGGTTTCTGAGCTGTCCCAGACCGGAATACTTGGAAGAAAGACAGTACTGGTTTGCGACTGCCTGCACCGCGATGTGCGTAGCAAACTATCCCTTGTTGTTCTTTGTGAGCAGCTCGTTGCAATGCAAAACAACTTCGTCTTTCATGGGGGGCAGTACACGGCATTTGTGTTTCCGAGTGGAACTGGAACTATCCGTGTGTGCTTTTGTGAGGCACCAGAGGCACCCCCGCAACTCGTGCCGTTTGTTCCAGATGAGCGCATAAAAAGCGACCTCGTCCAGAGAGCGCAGAAGGAGCTGCAGGATGCAGAAAACGATGTTGAAACAGTAAGTGACGAGGCTGACGAACCCGAGGAGTGTGAGGAAGAGGAGGAAGTGGAGGAGGATGAAGACGAAGAGTCGGAGGAGGAAAGGGAGGAAAGTGAGGCGTATCTGCATTGCGACTTTTGCAATAAAAGAACCGTTGAATCATCTATGGCAGCCCATATTGACGCAGCGCATCGCGATCCCGTTGAATGCTTGTGCATGGCCAACTGTTCAGAATGCCACACAAAGGTGAAGGTGAATGGAATGAGTCAACATATCCAAAAAAAACATCCTTCTCTCTTCAGTGAGCCTCTCCGATGCAAGCTGTGCTGGAGAAAGCTTGGGTCAAAGAGTGCGTGGACACGGCACATTCGTCAACATGACTTGCGTGCCCTATAAGTCATTTTTCAGTTCATTTTTTCATTTCACGAGTGCTTAGCTTGTGTAAGCTTAGTTGCACCCATCAAAATGCTCTAAACCAGTTGCACCCATTCAATCGTTCGTTTGCAGCATCAACACGCCCCAAAGTGGGTCGAACCAGAGCCAGATGCAGAAGCAGCATTGACAGACACAGGGTGGACTCCCAGCGTGGGCAAGAAAGCAGCCCACAGCAGAGGTGCAAGAGAACGTCAGCTCATTAGTTGCGGACGAAGGCGACCAGATCGCGAACTACAGGAGACAAAAGAAGCCTGTTGAAGAGTGAGCTGGGCCATCTGAAGATGTATTCTGTGGGGAAAACAATGAAAACCTCTGCTCAAAACGGAAGCTCGAGGTCTGGAGGAGTCAGATACCCTAATCTGGGGTCCGATTGGTAAAAAGAACGCAATAAAAACCCCAAAGCCCCAGCGCAAAGCCGGGTCCCACACCCGAAAAGCGGGAGTCCACACCCGCTTTTCGGATGTGGCACACCCACTCTTCGGGTGTGGCACACCCGCTTTTCGGGTGTGGCACACCCGAAAAGCGGGTGTACCCCACACCCGCTCGCAAGGCCGCTCTTCAGCTCCAGCCTCTGAGGCTGGACCTCACCGTGTAAGGTGGTCACGACGGTGGGTGGTCAGAAAAAAAAATTTTTTTTTTGGCCCAAATACCCCAAAAACCACACTTTGAAATTTTTTTGTGGGCCCACTTTTGCCAGGGAATTTTGACCATTTCACCTTAGAGAATTCGACCACCCAGCCTCCAAGGCAACTGCACTGTAGAAGGGGGGGGGGGGGGGGGGGGTCCCTTGCAAAGTCGTTGGGGGCCCTCAGGGTAGTGTCAGCACTGCCCCCCCCCCCCCCCCCCCCAGGGATTTATACGCCGGTCTAGATGGGCGGGTCACCCGTCCATCCTCAAAAAAAAAAAAAAAAAAAAAAACCCACGGGCTGGCGGGTGTGGGTAGGCTACCACAGCAGTCATAGGGGGTCATGGGGGGGCCCATAGGGGGTCCATAGGGGGGTCATGGGGGGGTCCATAGGGGGTCCCAGGGGGGTCATAGGGGGGGGGGGTCATGGAGGCGAGCAAGCGGCCCAACCCGGCGAGACACAGCCGAACTTCCAACCGCAGTGGTGGATTCTATCACGCCCAACTCAGGATGGGGCCGGGACAATGCCGGGGAAAAGGAAGGACATGCTAGGGCAACATACGTTGTTCAGCTCCTGGAAGAGACAGTGCACGGCAACCCAGCCAGCCTCACAAAGCGAAACCCCACCGCCTCCATACACGAAGGACTACAGCCTATGGGAAGACTCGAAGGTGGGCAGCATTCCAGAAGCAAACCGCAAGCACGAGAAGGCGTTGAAGGGCAAACCAGCGAACAGTTGCCGGACAACTGCTGGTTCTCCCACCTCTCTGCTGCACCCTCCACCCTCTGGAACATCTGGCTCGGAATCTATACACGGTGCGCAGTGATGCACGGTGATGCACAGTGATCCACGCTAGTGCGGTGTGCACAGTGACACGATAGCGCATGGTGGTGCATAGTGATCCACAGTGGAGGACAGTGGTGGCACTAATTTTCGGGCCCTCAACGACTTTGCAGGGCTGGCTGGGGTGGCTGGACAGGCTGGACCACCACTGGGGGGGGGGTCTGGGGGGTCGACAAACACGTGCTCGGCACCCCGGTGCAAAAGACGGGTACCCGTCCATCTACATGGACTATTGCTCTAGGCCGAAATCCCCTTATAAATCCCTGCCCCCCCCAGGGATTTATACGCCGGTCTAGATGGGCGGGTCACCCGTCCATCCTCAAAAAAAAAAAAAAAAAAAAAACCCACGGGCTGGCGGGTGTGGGTAGGCTACCACAGCAGTCATAGGGGGTCATGGGGGGGCCCATAGGGGGTCCATAGGGGGGTCATGGGGGGGTCCATAGGGGCCTTTGCCGGACAACTGCTGGTTCTCCCACCTCTCTGCTGCACCCTCCACCCTCTGGAACATCTGGCTCGGAATCTATACACGGTGCGCAGTGATGCACGGTGATGCACAGTGATCCACGCTAGTGCGGTGTGCACAGTGACACGATAGCGCATGGTGGTGCATAGTGATCCACAGTGGAGGACAGTGGTGGCACTAATTTTCGGGCCCTCAACGACTTTGCAGGGCTGGCTGGGGTGGCTGGACAGGCTGGACCACCACTGGGGGGGGGGGGTCTGGGGGGTCGACAAACACGTGCTCGGCACCCCGGTGCAAAAGACGGGTACCCGTCCATCTACATGGACTATTGCTCTAGGCCGAAATCCCCTTATAAATCCCTGGCCCCCCCCCCCCCAAAAAAAAAAGGGGGGTGCAACGTGCAACGGGGGCAACGTCCCTTAGTGCGCACCCTGGGGGGTGGGGGGGGGGGCGGCGGAGTTTGGCACCACCGTCGAAGCGTGTTCAAAGTATGGGGTGACCACGGCAGTGGTCGATGCTTTCGCTAAGAAGTTCGCGCTTGGAGTGTTGCGCTACCGGGACCTCGCCGACATTCTGAGTGGAAGGAGGAAAGCCGCACACGAGAGGAACATATTGTACCTTTCGCGCGGGGAGCCCGAGGGCCACTTCATCTACCTGCGGCTCCCTGACGCGATCCTCAAAGCGGAAGAAAAGTCGCTGCAGGTCGTTGCAGAGGCGCTGGTTACACGATCCCGATGCAGTATCAGCACCGAGACCGGTCGTGAAGAGGCGCCTACCAGTCCTCATGCAGCATCGGAGACCGGTGAAGAGGCTCCAACTAGTCCTCGTGCTGCCACGCCGGTTCTGGCATCGGAAGCACAGACCAACCGACGATCGCCTTCCACGTCTGGCGCCGTCGCCCACCTTGACAAGTGGGAGTATCGTGTGTTTTCCGTCAAGTCGTCAACTGCCGAGACCGACCTGACTCACGGGTTGGAAACACTCGGGGCCCGATGCTGTGAAGGCGGCTTCACCAGCGATGACACACGCCAGGGCGTCGCAACATACGTCGCCGGCTTTGTTGTGACGAGGCTGCAACAGGGAAACAGGGTACTTGGTGTTCCCAGCGACGAGGCATTGCGGCTTTGGTGGCAGACAGCGGGGGAGCATGCCGTTGGCAAAGAGCAGGCGCCTGTGTACGAGAACAGCATGCGACTGCAGTTGTACACCCCTCTCCCAGGAAGCGGGCTCGATGCCATCGTCCAACAGGCAGTAAAGGCACCGTTAGTGTCGGTCCGTAAAATCCGGTACGTGGTTGGCAACTGCCCAGTTACCGCGTTACGGGCAATCTTCTCTGGAAACGTTGCCAGGTCCGTGCTCCTGGTTGAAGCCGTTTCCGGCAAACGGACTGCGAGCCACTTTTTCGTCATCGAAGTGGCTCCAGCACGTTCACCAGCACGTCCTGAGAAGAAGACGATGGTCGTCATGAAGGAAGGCATGCTCGTGCCAGAGCGGCCTCTGACGAGCAAACGTCCACTGCACACGCTAACAGGGGTCGCGTGTTTCGAGCCAGTTGGAGATGGGCTGATGATTTGCAAGATCTGCAAACAAGCTCTCATCAACGACCTCGTGGTAAAGAAGCCACCTCGCCTTGAATTCGCCAAAGGTGGGGTCAAGATCCCAACCGGTTCCGCTGGGGAGAAGAAGCGAAGCGACCATGAGAAGTCGGAGTTTCACGTGGCCGCAAAAGAGGCTCTCCTCGCACCTTTGCTCCCGACCGGCTGCTGCAGACGCATGCATTGCGCAAAATGCAAACGACAAAGCCCGCCCCCCTGCCGAAGACGTCGCGCTCTACAACCTGCATGCCCGCATGTACGTTGGGGTGAAGAATGGCCTGAGCCACTCGGCCATGATCAAAGAACTTGCTGGCGAGCGCCTGCAGCACGTTTCTCTGGAGGCCAGGTACAATAACCGTACCGCTCTTCGAGAGCTTATTGGAATCTGGTCCGAGCTCTTGCTGAACCGGTTTCGGCAACAGTTGCTGGCTGAAGGGCCTGAGAACCTGTCGCCCCTGTTTCTTGTGGTCGACGCATCGACCATGCCGCATGCAGGGGACGACGTGGTAGGCGTACGTGTGCGATACGCCGATGCCTCGGAACCCAGTCTTTTGAAGGAGACCTTCATTGGGCTTGTGCCAAACGTTCCGAAGGGGTCGGACAACGCGAGCGCGACTGGGGACGCCACGTACAAGGCAGTTACGAAGCTGCTCAACCCCCTCTCCGTCAGCATGTCGGACATTTATGGGTGGTGTTCCGACGACGGCGCGACTATGATAGGTCGAAATGAAGGGGTGATAGCGCTGATCGCTAAAAACAGCGGGCGCAAAAAAAAGGGCATCGCTAAAGCGCTCGATGCGGCTCACCTGCTTCAGACAAAGTTGAAGTTTGTTCTGGAAGATCCCGCTGTAAAGCAGATCACCAGCACCGTTCGGTCGGTGAATCGGATTTTCAAATCCAGCACGCTGATGCGCCGTACCCTTCGGGAAGCGTGCTCCGAAGCGGGGAAGACGGCGTTGAAACCGGATGGCAGCTGGCGAATTCGCTGGCTCAAGAAATGGGCAACGTCGATGACGAAAGCGTCTCGCATGCGCGACGCGTGGGCGAAATGCCTCAGCATGGAGTCGGTCGTCAGGCGGGCGCAGAAGAAGGGGAAGTCGGAAAAGCGGCAGAAGGTGACGAAAAAACGGCTCCGGATTTCGAAGAAGCTGTGCGAGGAAAAATTCGTGACTGGCCTGAGGTACTTGTCTCAGCTATTCGGAGCCCTTGCGTGTCCGCAGCTGATTGGGCAGTTGGAGGCGGGTCAGGCCAGCCAGATTGCTGCCTACCTGCAGAAGGCGCAGCTCGCACTTGCGGTGATGAATGTCCCGGACGCGTACCTCAGCGTCCATCATCGTGCCATCTCGTTGCTGGTCCCGGAGACCGTCATGTCTGCCAACGTGCTAGACGCCGTCACCGTGCTGGATGTCGGTCTCCTGAAGGAACGTCTTGTCGACACCGATTACGGTGAGTCTGCATGGACGCGCATGTGCGAACTTGCGTACCCGAACGACAAGGAGCACAGCGCGCTGCTGAAAGACTGGGGGAAGGTCAAGGAGGCCGCCCGGAGCACCAAACTTCTCTTCCTCGACTTCTGGAGGGCGCGTTTGGTGGAGTTGTCGGACCAGGGTTCTCGTGCCGCTCGTGTCCTTCAAGTGACACTCTGCACCGGGTGTGCCAGCAGCTGCGGCGTAGAGCGCGACTTCGGCGAAATGCGCTGGCGAGTTAGCGAGCTCAGAAACCGGGTGGAGGTGGAAACAATCAGCCAAGAGATGCTGATATCGAAGAACGGTCCTCCACCGGCTGATGCTCACGACTTCCTGATGGATGGCATCCGGTTCTGGAACGTAAAGGACCGAAGGGATTGTGGCGGGCGCCCTAAAAAGGAGACCGACTCGGAGGCGGAGCGGAACCGGAAGACGTGGACATGGGTAGAGGCCATGCATCGCCGAGGGCAAGACCCTGCCGTCCAGCGGACCGTCGACGAACTGCGTGAACGAGATCTCGCGCATTGGCTCGGGGTAAAGGGCCTCCGGGGTAACATCGCAATTGCCAGCATCGTTGCGGTT
The DNA here is from genome assembly GCA_030068145.1 of Diplonema papillatum. Taxonomy (NCBI): domain Eukaryota; phylum Euglenozoa; class Diplonemea; order Diplonemida; family Diplonemidae; genus Diplonema; species Diplonema papillatum. The sequence continues at coordinate 103,223 of JAPJBO010000360.1, forward strand.
CTGCTGACGGCTCGCGTGGCAGGTCCGACTGGGCAGCAGCCGGTGGCCCGCCCAAGCATCACTCCATCCGCGGTTTCTCGATCGCGAGTTACCCCAGACGCCAACGCAGCTACCTCATCGCCTGGGCAGCAGCCGAAAGCTCGAAGCACCCCTTCCGCGGGTGCTCGTTCACGAGTTGCCCCAGCCGCCAACGCAGCTACGTCGTCGCCTGCCAACACTGCTCAATCAAGACCTGCCCCTTCTCGGCCAAGAGGGTCCATATCAGCCTCTGCAGCGCCGTCTGCCGTAGCAGCTCCATCGCAGCCTGCATCTGCTTCGCCTATTCTGCTCCCTGTTGTTACGGCTTCAGCGAAAAGAAAGCAAACCCACCAACCCGATACACTGCGAACACACAAACGCCTCCGCACGACATCGGCCACTAAACCCGCCCCGTCAACAACTGACAAGCGTTCCTCAGCAGCTGTTCCCGCAGTCCCACAAGGCAAACGCACGACACCGGCCACTAAACCCGCCCCGTCAACAACTGACAATCGTTCCTCAGCAGCTGTTCCCGCAGTCCCACAAGGCAAACGAAAACGTGCCTCGTCATGCCCGCCCTCTTGTCCGCCGCCCAAGGCCATAAAGCGAAGCAACGTGTCGTCGTCATCATCATCATCATCATCATCATCATCAGCATCATCATCATGTTCATCGTCGTCGTCGTCATCGTCGTCTCTAGCCATACTGCCGTACGTACCCCGAGTCCATTGGTACATAAAATAGAACTGTTCTGTTTTTCAATGTGCCGTAAAAAAAAATCATTTTTGGTAAAACGAAGACGGCTTGCTTGCTAGGACTTTTCACTTTGGTTCTCACCCTGACCTGGAACTGGGGAAAATTGAAAGCACAGCTTCGGAGTTTCTTTCCTTGTCTTGCCGTTCGGGACGTTGTCCGCAAGCATACTCTGCCTCTGATGATAGATAATGTCGAATGTTCCGGCTATCCCATACGAGTTGAAGGTTCGGAGGGGTAACTTGCGGGGAATGATTGTATTTTGATATTCCCGCAAATATACGCCACATACTGTAATATTGTATAGTTTTCGGGACATCCACTAGAAGCACTGGGTTTCCGAAGATCAACGCAAAAAAACGCCGAAGGCGTACCTTGGCGTACCGTACCGTCCGGCCGAGGGGCTTGGCCCCCCGGACCCCCCATTCTTCAAACTTTCACAAAATCCGTGAGGTGGGCCTCGAGTTCTTCTAAGTACAAACGCTGGTGTCCTGGACAAGCCACCCCCCCCAGGAAACATAAAACCCAAAACCCAGACGGGCCAGATTCAGTCAGTGGAGTTTCCACCCCTGGGGGGGGGTCAGGTCAGATTCTGCCAACGACTCCGCAATCTGGCCGCTTAGGGCCACCCCTGGGGGGGGTCGAATACAAGAGGTACCTCTTGTATTCGGCGTGCCGATCCTGCAATTTTCCCGGAAAAGAAATAGAAAAAAGTACCGCAAACCCGGAACCCGCGGGAACCCCCTTCTTCTTGGAAGACGCACGTAATTTGTGGTCCCCGGGTCTATTTTGCACGGCTTTCTTCATCGGAGCTGAACGCGAGCACAAATTCGCCGAAAAAAAGGTCTGCTACACGGGCCAGCAAAGAAATGTCACCAACCAGTGGGTCGATTCCCGTCCTTTCCATTGAAAACTTGTGGGTTCCACGCCCGGTGCCCCGCATCTGGTGAAGACCCACGAACCACGCACATAATTTTTGGTCCCGGGTACGGTTCTCTTCATCGGAGTTCATCGCGATCAGAAAACCGAAAGAGGTCTGTTATGCGGACCAAGAAAAAGTCCAACTTTTTTCCAGATTTCCAAAATGCCTCTTCTATTCAAGGTACCTCTTGTATTCAAGGTACCTCCTGTATTCGACCCCCCCCAGTAATAGTGTCCCCGACCGCTCTGCCGTGTGTTGTTGACCGTCACTACGGGCCTGTGCCAAGCCAAACCCCCAAGGAACACCACGCCTTGATGCTTTTGTTTGGAAACCCGGTAGTCAACCGGTACCCGTGGCCGTGCAGTACCGCCGGACAGGCGAAGTTTGGCTCCCGTGTAGCAGGCCGTGCAGTTCGGTCAACGCCCACTCTCGCAGTGTGCGGGTTTTTTCGAAAGATCGCCTGCTTTGTAGGAAATGGGAAATACTCGACGAGGCTGCCAGCAAAATAATAGGGAAGGTGTGACTGACATTCTTTGAACCCTGTTGGTTCGGGCTGCTGCCCCTTTGCACCGGGATATTACTAGTCGTAGAAGCCAGCACCACCCCGAATTCTCCTGGTGTCGATTCGAGGTGGTCGTGCTCATCTAACCATGCGTCTTGCTCCTATTCCCTCAGTAAACTGCAAGACGACGGAGAAAACGTGCTGTAGCCTACAGCCGCGCGTCAGATGTTTTCGACCTCTCGTGTTGCCGCACCACCGTGAATGTACGAAGGCGTGTGCTGTCCAAGGCAAGCTCAGCGGTAACAGGAATCTCGCCTATCAGCAATCGACAGTGTTTACCTACCCCCTGCAGCAGTGACCACAGATACGCGTTACCAACGGTTCCAGACTCGCACCTACATTCAGGCAACAAAAAGGAAGCAAAATAAATCGGCACCATACGGCAGCTGCTCAAAAGCAAAGGAAGAAGGAAACGAGGACAAAAGACGCTCGAGGGAAAAGAGCCTCTCCCCCCCTTTCTGCTCCCCCGCACGCATAAAACGCACGAAGCAGCGACTTCACAATGCCTCTCTCTGCTGCGGTGATCGGGGTGTGCGATACGTCGACGATGTTGTGCAAGTACGGGTTGAACACGAAGTTGGACGAAGTGATCACGAAGTTGCTGCCGAAGATCCCGCGCGCTGATTCGAAGATGTCGTACGAGTACCCGCCCGACGACGTCGACTTCCACTACATCGTGGAGAACAAGGTCATCTACATGGTTGCGAACCGGCGAGGCGACGACGAGCGCATCGGAAAGCGGATTCCGTTCACTTTCTTGGACGACGTGAAGCAAAAGTTCAAGAAGGAGTTCGGCGGCTCCGAAAACAAGTACGTGGACACGGACGCGCTCAACGAGTCGCAGTGCGCGAAGTTCAACGACGTGCTGCGGGAGCGGATGGCCTTCTGCAACGACAAGGATAAGATCAAGCTGATCCAGAAGGAAGTCGACGAGGTGAAGGACATCATGGTCAAGAACATCGAGAACGTCATCGACCGAGGCGACAAGATCGACACCCTCGTCAACAACACCGCCGAGCTGGAAACTGTGGTATGCGATTCGCCTTAATGGCAACGCGTGCTGCAGATAAATCGCACGTACATATACAACGGCTATACACCACATTTGTTCGAAATGATGAGGTTGCGAGCAATTCTTTTTTTGTTTGTGCGATTTAACCTACATGTGTTCTGGTTAAACCGCTGCAACGTTCTTGCTCCAGCTGTAACAAATATACTGCCTCCAGGGAAGCAGAATTTGGTTGTCGCAAAAAAGAGTTCACACCAACAATGTGTGGCAGAAAAGTAGGGGCCCACCCAGAGGTCACTTGTCATCCTTCGTCTTCTGAATCAAATCCACAAATCCACACCCCGTCGTTGGTCTGCACATGTTTTCGGGCCGATTGTGGGTCAAATGCCTCTCGGCGAGCCTTCTTCTGAGCGCAAAACTCTGTTTTTCGAAGTCAGCATGCATTGTAAACACGAGAGAGAACGCTGGCAGCGTGTTTGGGAGAAGATTAGCCTGGCGGTCACATTCACTCACTATCATTCACTAGCAGGCCAATCCTCCCCCGGCACGTACAAACAAACACACGCCTATTCTTTTTGTGGATTTCGAGGCTCCATGACGGGCACGCATGAGGGGGCGAGGTCGTCGCGAGGTGTCCCCTTTTTGGCCCACTCAAATGCCCTCGCCTAGGCCCTCGCACCCTCGCCGTTTTTTTTTGTATAAGCACCTGCTTTGTAGGAAATGCTTGAGGAGACTGCCAGTTGCGATAGATCACAGGAGGTAAATGTGCTGTAGCCCACACGAAACACAGGTAAATCTGGGTCTAGTGGCGGGCGTAAGCGTTCAACAAAGCGTCGAAGCTTCAATTAAAGAAACGAAGCTCGTAGAGAAACGAAGCTCGGAAGAGGGCAGTGTGGGAGAATAAAAAGGTAAAACGTCGTTTACCAACAACTCTACTAAAGCCAACCCCCTTCAACAGTCCGGTCAATTCAAAAAGAACTCGAAGACCCTGAAGAACAAGATGAGGTGGCGAAACATTCGGTTTATTATAGCCATCGTGGTCCTCATCATCGTCATCATCGGCATCATTCTCGCCATTGTCGCCGCGTCCGGAGGCTTTGAGTATGTTTTCATTGCGTCAGGTAACTTAAGTTGTGGAGTACCAAAAGGAGGCTTACGGTCCGCGTCTGTCGGGTTTGGCTTCACCCCTTCGACCTCGCCTGGGGATTCCAGCTGGACACGCCGAAGGCGCTCAAAAAGCAAGTGATAGTTGTATCGACAAAACCGAACACAGCGAGAGTAGTAGGAGAAAGTGGAAAGGGAAACTAGAGTTTTCGTTGACCGCACTACCCTGAGCCCAAATCTTGGACGTGGTTTCAAGTGGCAAATTGGCAAATGATCATGATCAGCAGGTCCTACTTGGGCGGTTCAGTTTCCTCACACATTGCATGTGGCCAACAATTTAAATCCACCCCTCAGCTGAGATGATGCGGCAGTCGATCCCGATCTCCCTTCTGCCAGTTCGCGAAGCGATTTTGTACAGTCATCAGTTCAAACGTATGTTACAGGGTTGGTCAGCCACTATAACAAACCAGCGTCCTAACCGTGTCCTACGCAGGCGTTTGCCCTTCCGACACGGTTGCTTTACATAAGCGCAAGCTTGGAAGGAAACGCTCGACGAAGCTGCCAGACACAGAACAGATCTCAAGTGCTGTAACTACACTTCATGCGGGTCTACCCTATACGACAAGACACACAAACACAACATGGGGGGGGGGAACATCCTGAGTGAAAAAACAGCATACGGTGGTGTAAGCGAAGAACAAAATCAGTTTGTGTTTGTATTGTCTTCGCCCCTCTACCCAACCATTTCCTCCCTTCCATTCGGAGTCAAAGCAGCTACGCCGAGTGTTATTGTGTGCCTCCAACGACGAGTGCTGGCGTTGCAGTCGCTGGGGTCTTCAGCTTCGCGTTGAGGCGCGCATCTGCTATCTCCATTGCCCGCAACAAGGAAGTAGGCCATCCGCTGCGACCAGCGAAGCTTGCTTGCACCAACCTGTACGAGCGTGGAACAGCTAGTCCGCGGCCAAGCTCATTGTACAGAGAGAGCTTGCCACATCCTCGTGAGATGTGCGCCTGTAACGACAGCTGTTGCACGGGGCCGAAAACCCCGTGCAGCTAACACTGCAAAGATGAAAGCAGAAGTCTTGAGCCGAGTGCCGGATGGAGAAGCTGACAGCCTCCACGCTCTATCCGTCCCCCGAAGGATCCCGCCCCACCCACCCTTCGGTCACAGGACCCAAAGCAGCGCGTCGGGAACCCAAAGCCAAAGTGACAAGTGGACTATACTTCGACTCAGTCGTTACCCACTTAAAGCCCTGAACTTAAACACACTTAGCAAGCTTGCTTGAGCGCCTTCGGCGCGTCAAGTTGGAAACCTTACGTTTCTGAGCGAACTCCTCGTATCCACTCGCCAAAAGCGAGGTTGGAGGGGTAAGCAAAAACTGACAAACGCAGGCCCCACCGTTTGCCCCCTTTTTGTGCTCCCCGCACGGCCACAACCGCAGACACGTCGCGCGTCCTAGCATATGATACTTTAAAGGAACATGGTCACCCGGAGATTTTGAAAACCTATGGGATACACTCTAAAGAGACTCGCTCTGTTTAAGGGAGGCAGGGTCTGGACTAATATTTTGCTTGCCAAAGTCCCGGGATTCAACGACCCTCACCCCTCCGCGCCGTCGGCTTAGGAATGTACTCACCCACTATGCTCTGCTGCTACGCTGCACAGTGCATTGTGCATCCACAGCTGATGGTATGGTATGAGGGCTGCTGGTGGTATCCATCCACCGCTATCCTCCACCTAGCATCTACCAGTGGTTGGTGGTAGCTCTACACACCTACGCGCTACTCTATATAGTAGTATAGCGCGTGTATGTGTGTGTGTATGAGGACCTACATCACCATGGTATCACCTGCTAGGAGCATCAGCGTCCTGCTATCAGGAGCAGCTGCGTCCTAGTCATACCCATTCAACCACCCACAGAACACTCAACCTTCTCGTTGAATTGGCGCCTGCCTTCACAACTAGGCCTGCGGCGGCGTTGCAGCGCGGCTGCGGTTGACATCTGCTGCATCCCTGTGGCGCGCGTTGCGGCACTCAGTAGCCTGTCTTGCATGCGGTTGCTTCACGCTTTCTTCAGCAGAAAAGAAGAAGAAGAAAGAAGAAGAAAAAAAAAGAAAAAGGCCGCTCCGGGATCCAGGAACGTGACGGTCAATCACAGCTTGCAAAGCTGGAGTCGAAGGCGGCACAGTGCTACAACCCCGTCCGCACTGCCCTGTTGTGTTTAGTGCAAGCGCCAAGCCCCACGGTGCGCCACACTTTGATGCTTTAGTTTGGGAAATCGGTAGCCACTTGACCCATATGCCCGTAGCTCTGCAGTACCGCCGAACACGTGAAGCTTTCCCCGGTACACTCGTGCTCACACTAAGGGGAGGTGTCGCTGCTCACCCCTGCCAGATCCGTCCTGCCTGTTGCTTTTTGCTGCAACAGGGTTCGCGCTTGCACACGCCCGTAGACGGCCAGCCTGAGGGCAAAGCGGACGAGGTCGTTGTGTTTTGCTGACTCCGACTCCAAAGATAGACGATGGTTGGTGGTTGACGCAAACGCTCTCGGCCCGTAACGGGGTTCCTGTTTTCCTGTTCCTACAGATCGTGCCGTTCGACGGCTGGCCCCACGAGGCGCATTGCGAGGGGAATAGACAAGGGTTTCCCACTGAACAGACGCCTCCCTTTCCGGATCCCAGCAGCGAGCTCTACAGAATCAGCAGCCAGACCAGGCAACTAGGCTGAGGCAGCCCCCGGGCTCATGAATGAATGTGATAAGCCGGTCCATCTCTATCTGGAACTGCATCGAATTGCCTGCCGCTGTCTACCACGGTGTACTTCCGCAGTACACCATGGTCTATCAGGTCCAGCTCTGTTTCCTGGAAAGTCATATAGAATTGCTTGGAGCTGTGTATCACGGTAAACCATGGTCTATCAGGCCCAGCTCTATTTCCTGGAACGTCATTTTGAATTGCTTGGAGCTGTGTATCACGCTACACCATGGTCTATCAGGTCCAGCTCTATTTCCAGGAACGTCATGCAGAAGTGCTTGGAGCTGTGTATCACGATACACCATCTATCAAGGAAGGAAGGTAGTAGACCGGTTAATGGGGTACTGGGCGGTCTGTTCATGCCGGCGCACGGCGCGCCGCGCACATGCAAAAGTACCGGCGGCTTTTGTATACTCGAAACAGTCTAAACGTGTACCATGCCCTTCGGGGGTTGGGCTGGCGTACGCGCTTCGACTTACGTCACTTTTCTGCAAACGTCTGAGATAGTCTGGGCTACTGGGAAAGATAAAAAAAGAGGCGGTGCGCAATTCTTGGAACAAGCGCCAGCTTTTTGGTAGAAATTCGAAGGAGGGCGCAAACCCGCCGGTTGTCCAGGTGGAAATCCGCTGTACTCTCTCACGTGGCACAGGTAATCCTTAAGTTTTTGCGCCGGCGCCGAGAACCTTTCTGGGAACGTCAGCGTAAAGGCAAAGCAAAGAACTGCGGGTTGCTGTGTCACGGTCGGTACAGTGGGTGTGTCTCCGGTATGTCAGGCTGACTTCGACTGTCAGTCTGACGTGCTGAGTGTGTTGCCATAGAACTTCGCAGTTCCGCCTTCCTCGCGTCGAACGTGTGGCCGAGCCGCTCTGCAGCAGCACGAGTAGCATCCTCGAGCCTTCCAGACACAAAATGACCTCCCGCACGCATTTCCAGATGCTTCGGAGGATTTCTTGGTCGTATCCTACCCCATTTTCGTGCTAACAATCTTGCGGGTTGCCCTTCAATGTATCGTGCAGGCTAAGAAGACGCAGGCAGCGTGTTTTGGGGGTTGATCGGTTGATCAGAATTCCTCACCTGAAAATGACACAGGGTAAGTCCAAGTGGAAAACCGATCAACCGGCATGCACAATTAAAACGAAGCGCCTGTCTTTTTTGCCAGCCCCACCAAGTTTGGACCGAGTTTTGTAGCCCAGAATGTCTAGCCGCTGGCCCTGTGGTCGGAAAATGGATGGGCCAACCCGTCGCATATAAATTCTTATGAACCACACAGTATAAACCCAACGGAGAGAAAAAAGAAGAAAGAAAAAAAAAAAAAAGGAAAACAAATCTTCCCCCGTCGCTAGACTTACGTTTCCTTCTACCTGGCCACCTGTCTTCTCTTTCCCCCGCAACTCCTCCCCCCATCTTCCCCCCGAAGGAGATACTTGAGCCAATACTGGCGAAAGCCCGCTGATAGATTAAAGCACCGACTTTCAGTCGCACAGGGTGCGGCAGCCAACAGGCACGCTCGACCCACTCGAACTCTCACTTGACAGTGTATCGGCTTCCTAAAGGCACGAACCAATGTTGGAAAAATATTTGTAGCCTGGTGAATGGTTGCAATCATCGATCCTCATCTCATGACACAAGTACAGAAGACTTCGCATCCTATAAAAGGATAGGTACCCGGAAGGCTCAAACTCGTCAGTGCCGGTGTGGGAGCTGGGTAGGGCCGAGGCTCTCCGGGGCTGGGATATGGGATCTAGTGGAACAACAGGGGTCACTTTTTGCTGTTTTCCCACTAGATTCATTCTCATCCCGGAGACCTCGGCCCCGCGGGGCTGCGGGGCTCGTGGGGCCTGAGCCCCGGCACCCACTGCGACAGTGCCGTGCGTCAACCATGCTGCGTGTTCTGCTGGATTAAGTCTGCGGGTCATCCGGAAGGCGACGAGGCGTAAACCCGCGAAAGAAAGGTTGTGTTTCTTGGCCGAATCGGGTACAGCTGGCGTAATGCCGGTTTCCCACACGTCCTCGCTCCAGCTTCTCCCAGCCCGAGCATAAGGTGCCAGCAGCCAAAGTCAGACACGGTTGCAAAATACTGCGCGTGCAGCCTGAGGGATCGATTCTCTCGACTCTTTTTGTTGGTCTTAACCCGAGAAGGAATAATCAAAACGAAGTTCTTAGCGGTTCTCTTTTGAGTTTCGTCTAAGGCCTCGTTGCGCGGGATCAATAGGGACTGCCGGGGTCGTACGTACTCCTACGTCAGAGGTGAAATTCTTAGATCGTAGAAAGACGAACTTCTGCGAAAGCATTCGAGCATCTCAGACCCATTGTCGGCTCGCTTTTCCTCGCGCGCTACAAGTCGTGCGCAGTCCCGTTTAGATATAGTGCACGTCTCGGGTTGCAAACAAAATACGGACCCTCTCTCGTGTCACAACGTAGTGCCTCCCGCTCGAAATCATTGTCTCATTCATTTCCGTCTTCTCGTGCCGGCCGCGGGAATGCTGGAAACCCCCCGCACCCCCCCCTCCACCAGGTACAGCCGGCATTTTCCGAAAAGATCGGAGACTAGGAAAATCACCCGGAAAATGCGGGGGTGGCAGGAAAAAGAAGAAAGAATAGTCAGAAATTCGACCCCCCCCCTCTCCTCCCTTCCCAGCCCGTACACGGCGAGATCCAGCTCAGAAGCTGGAGTTAAAGAGGGTGTGCCCGAGTCACACCCGAAAAGCGAGTGCGCTACAACCAAAACGCGTGTAAATCCACACCCGAAAAGCGGGTGTGACACCCGCTTTTTTAACTCCAGCTTTAACTCCAGCCTCTGAGGCTGGAGTTAAAGAGGGTGTGCCCGAGTCACACCCGAAAAGCGAGTGTGCTACAATCAAAACGCGTGTAAATCCACACCCGAAAAGCGGGTGTGACACCCGCTTTTTTAACTCCAGCTTTAACTCCAGCCTCTGAGGCTGGAGTTAAAGAGGGTGTGCCCGAGTCACACCCGAAAAGCGAGTGTGCTACAATCAAAACGCGTGTAAATCCACACCCGAAAAGCGGGTGTGACCCCCGCTTTTTTTAACTCCAGCCTCCGAGGCTGGACCTCTCCGTGTAAGAGACGTATTTTCCTGTGCTCTCGTAGTGCGCGGGTGGGTCCTGGCTGCGTGACGAGCCGCGAACAGCCGCCTGACAACCCAGACCCACACGGCTGTCCTGTCTGCAGACACTCGGGGGTCTGCGCTGATGATGGTCCGCCTACCGTTTCCGTGGCTATCACACGGTGTGCTCCAGCACCGGATGGGGGGACGCGGTCCATTTTTGCGGACTACTGGGCCATCGGTGCCAGACCCAGAAGAAACCGGGTGTCCCCTTCACCGGCATGTGAACGTCCCCCTGGCTGACTACTGGGCAGACCCAGAAGAAACCGGGGTGGTCGCACACCCGCCAATCCAGTGTGAATCCTAACGTTTCTGGCTACCACACGGTGTGCTCCAGGGGGGAAATTAAACTGTGCGGTCCATTTGGTGGGTATCGCACACCCGCCAATCCAGTGTGAATCCAGTGCGATCACCTGTTTGTGCGGGTGGCCACTGGATTTCTCACAAGACTTGCAGGTGCCACACTGGATTGGTCCTCCTCTGATTGGCATGACGGGTCCATGACGTACCAGAAGGTGGGCATCAGCTGCGCTATATGCGGCCTGAGCGCGGCCGTGGTCGGTGCTGCGGCGGGACCGTGTGGACCGGCTTAGTTTTGGATTGGTTCGGTCCCGGTGCCAAGACACGCTTTCCCCCCGCCGTTTGCTTTCGTACTCGCAACACTTCTCGGTCTCGAAGAGAGAGATAGAGAAGCTGGATTTACGGGGTGTGGCACTCTGGATTCCGGGTGCGCCACGCCCGACACTTTGACCTCCTGGAGTACACCGTGTAGTACGCGGGTAGTTTTCAGCTTAGTTTGAGTTGGATCAAAGTAACATCAAGGCAGCCCATACAAAGACCAGCCACAGTCAACGCCGCGTGGGTGCGGGCTTTTGATATTAATCATCATGTTTCAAACCCCCGATAGCGCGTAACCTGGAAGCACCCAGAGGGTGTCGTGATACTAAGGTGCAGTTGCCCGCATCCATCCGGCAATCAGCTCGCATCGGGGAGTGACGCTACCCACCTGGACAAGGTGTCCTGCTGCCCCGTGTAGTGCGCGGGTAGGTCCTGGCTGTGACGAGCTACGAACAGCCGCCTGGACTCACAACGCTGTCCTGTCTGCAGGCACTTGCGCTGATGATGGTCCGCCTACGTCTCCGTGGCTCACAGGACCGAAGAACGGTGCAGAATCGACACGTTCTGAGCACGTTCTCGACTTTCTGCCCTCCCTCCCTCCGCCCCATCCCGCATGTTTTCCTCGTGCCGCCGTACGCTTTTTTCTTACTTGCTTCCCGTGCGCCTTTCTTCTCCTTTCGTTTCGTATGTTTCTTTGCCTTGTTTTCTTGTTCGAGTGCCGTCAACAATTCCTTCTCCTTGCGCGTTTGCAAGCCGCTGAGTGGGCGAGCAAAGCAACCCTCAAACAGTCGCGCGGCCTAGTACGGGGGCCGGCATGCTGTAGGCGGTATCTACGGTTGTTCGATCGGACAGTGCCGTGCTGCTACCACTGGATGGATTATGGCTGAACGCCTCTAAGCCAGAACCCAGTCTAGAGGAACGAGGGCACATCGGATTTATTATCGGGCTAAAAAGAGAGAGAGTTTGGATTAGGATGCCAAGAATCTGTGGCCTGCATCGCAGGCGTCGGGGTTACCTCTTCGCACGTGAAGTGTCATGCTTTTGCCTCTTCAGCTCGTCTTGTTCGTCGCGTTCAGGCGCGCGCTCGAGGATGTAGTCGATGTGGCAGTGGGTGTCCACGTACGGCACTTCGCTGCAGGGGGTGTCGTTGCTCCTTCAACAGCCGTTTTGCCTTCTTGGAACATCCCACCGCTACTGCCAGTTCCTGGAGCCAGTGGCCCTGCGGATCAGGGCCTACGAGGTCCCAGGGTAGGATCAGCTGATGCTCGGACTGACGGCCCGTGACACAGATTGGTGTCGCACAAGATCGTTTTTGGGGGTTTGTAGCCCTTTGTTAGGCCCGATTGTCACCAAACTGGAGGAGCCCAGGTGGTCGTGGCCCGTTCTCTCTAATCCAGGGGACTTTAGCACTTTGTCTTACCGAGCAAAAAAGCCGGTTTCAGCCATACCCCCGGTTTTGGCCCTGTGGGTGTCTACCGTCGCCCCGCGCACGCAAACAAGGGAACGGAGGGGGGTGGTAAGATATTGGCTTGCGGTGGCGGTATCAAACTACGAGATGGTGGGTGACACACCGTGACGCGCCACGTGACTGCAGTACTGTACAGCACAGGTACAGTACTGCAGGGGCTTAAAATCGAATTTTATAAGCTATTTTTAGTTTTGCGACAACCAATTTCTGCTTCCCTGGAGACATTATTTGTTACAGCTAAAAAGAACGTTGCCAGCGGTCTAACCAGAACACATGTAGGTTAAATCGCACAAACAAAAATCTACTTGGTGTCGGTCACTAACAGTCCCGGACATGGCTAGCCATAACCCATAACGAAAGCGTGCACCAAACATACAACCCGTAGCCATTTAGCCCTCTCTTGCTCTAAGAGAACCCATTCATGAACGGTCACACGGAGACCCTAAACCCCCGGAATTTCAAGCGAACTTTAACTCTAAAAACCGAAACCGGAAAAACCTGGTTTCTGAAACCGGGAAACCGGGTCTCTAAGGTCCCCTGCTCTAATCCAAATTCTCAATCAAAGAACCCAGCGCAGGGATTGCGGGGTTGGGGGGTGGTGGAAAACCCCGGCATGAGCGATTACGAAGGCACAGGATGCTGCGGCGGTGCGATGAGTTCCGGAGGCAAAGGGGGCAAGGGTAAAGGAAGCGGGAAGGGCGCGGGCCGGGGCAGGCGCGGGCCGACGTGCTTCACGTGCGGGGAGCCCGGCCACGTTGCTCGCGACTGCGTCGCGGTGGACTGCGTGCCAGCGGCGGTGAATCCCGCCGTGGACACCCCGCGCAGCGAAGTGCCGTACGTGGACACCCACTGCCACATCGACTACATCCTCGAGCGCGCGCACGTCCCGACGTGGGCGGAGTTCCTGGCCGGCACGGCCATGCCGCAGAACTTCGACGCCGCTATCACCGTATTCTGCGATCCAACAGCGCTCCTCAGCGAGAGCCTGAGCTCGTTTCCAGACCTCATCGAGTCCGGCAGGTACCCGAACATCTACGGAACAGTCGGCATGCACCCGCATAACGCGAAGTACTACGACGATAGGGTCGAGAGGCGGATCACCGATTTGATCACGTCGACCGATAGGATCGTGGGCTGGGGCGAAATTGGGCTGGACGTCACGTCCGAGAACAAAGGGGCCGCCGGGCTGCCGGTGCAGCTGCCCGTGTTCCAGAAGCAGCTGGAGCTCGCCGGCGCGCTGTGCCCGGAGAAGCCGGTGGTGATCCACTACCGGGGCGAGGCGGCGCGGCTGCTCGAGATCCTCGAGCGTTGCGTGCCGAACCGGGCGCAGAAGCTGCACCTGCACTCGTGGGGCTGCGCGGACCGAGACGGCAGCGCAGCGCTCGCGTCGACGTTTCCGAACCTCTTCTTCGGGTTCACCGGCAGCGTGACGTTCCCGGGGGCGAAGGCGGACAAGCTGCGCAGGCTCGTGTCGGACATCGTCCCGCTCGACCGCATCCTGCTCGAGACCGACAGCCCGTACATGCTGCCGTCCGCCCTCAGCGGCGGGAAAGGCAAGCGGCAGCCCATGTGCCACCCGGGGCACGTTCCCTTCATCGCCGACACACTGGCACAGCTGAAAGACGTCACGTTGGACGGCCTCTTTCAAGCGGCGCGAGAGAACACAATGAGATGCTACGGCATTTGAAGAAAGAGTTTGACGATAAACGACGAACGACAAGTGACAAGTGACAAACGACAACGATAGACGATAGTCAATAGTCGATAGATGATAGTCGATAGTTGGTAGTCGATAGTCGATAGACGATAGACAATAGACGATAGTCGATAGTCGATAGATTATAGATGATAGTCGATAGACGGAGTACCGGCCGGATCACGAACCTGGGGTGCATGTCACCTCCGGGAACAAAAGGGACTGCCGATGCAGCTGCCTGTTGTTCCGAAAGCTGTTGTCGGAGCTTGCGGGTGGCGCTGTGCCCGGAGAAGCCGGTGGTGATCCACTACCGGGGGCGAGGCTGGGCGGCTGGGTGTCCCAGGTTTTACCCGGTTCGGAATTTTTTTTTACCAAACATGCAATGTTGGAGGAAATAAGAACGCGTCACAGGCCTTCCACGGCGTTTCCCTGCGCCCTGTACCAAGAAACAAACGTCCAGGGCAAAGCGTTCAACGAAAAACAATTCCCTCCCCTCATCATTTTCCGGTTTCAACCGTGGTTAGCCAGTGACGCGTCTTATTTTGTCGGGGTTGCGACTTTGCGCACGTTGCAGAATATCGCGACCCTGGTGTTTGCCCGTGCCTTCGGGCGCTCAATACTCACGGCCCCTGGATGTCGCTGGCACAGGAGGCTGCAGGACCACCACTGGTGCAGTCACGCAGGTGACGACCCGGGCTGTCATTTACCCGTTCCAGCTTTTAGTCCAGTTCAACATTATTCCAATTACGGTAAACAAAACTACGCGCTGCCTTTTCTTGTACCTGCCCTCTCCCCTACTGAGATTTGCCCCCAAGCCGGTATACTCCAAGGCCGTGCACCCAAAAACAACGAATACCTGCGTATATTTAACACCGACACGACGAGAGCCCGTCCAGTTCTTTTTGAAACAACGTCCTGGGGGATAATGCTTTCCTATCCCACGACCCGAAACGTGGCAGCCCGCGGGGGTCTCTATCTCCTCGCCAAACACCTCCTGCGGGCACTTTCGGCTGCCTCGCCGGCGAAAGTCTTTCTTTTTACGATTGCCGTTCTTCGTTTCTACGGCCGGGGGAGGATTAGCCTGTTAGTGAGTGGTAGTGAGTGAACATGAATCGTTAGGCCAATCTTCTCCCGAACTCGCTGTCAGCGGTCTCTTTCGTCTTTACAATGCATTGTTACGAAGCTCAACTTCAAGCGAACTTTAACTCTGAAAAAGACTCCGGCCGCCAGGAGCGAACATCGAAGGAGCAGATGTGTTGTCGGGTTAAAAAGCTCTGCTGTCAACCATGGGCCACAGCGCATGCTTGATGCTGGCAGAACATGCAGAAACAGTATACTAGTATGCAGCAGTCACCATCGCTCCGGAGCGACGCAGCAGTTCAACTACGTGTCGGCTGTGAAGCTGTCGAACGTGAAACAGGCGGTGCCTGAAATCCGAAGATCGACGCGACGAACGGAGGTGATCTCGTGCTACTTTCGACCGTCTTAGCTGCGGACGTCGTTGTCATCCGCAACTGCGCTGCGCGGGTGAGTAGTGGAGGGGTTTATTTGCAGGGCAGCATGCTGAACGTGACGGCTGCCTAAGTATTCTTATTGAAAGTATGCCAATACTGCAGGAAATAGTTGACTAGACCTCCTGAGTTTGTGCTAACCACTAATTGGGGAGTCGGGAGAACCTACCAAGCCAAAAGCAGGACTCGTGAGAAAAAGCGAAGTATAAAAAAACAACTTTTGCGAGTTGACCTTCAGTGTATGCAGTCGAGGAGTCACCCCCACTCTATGTTCAGCTGCTCTGAGTCCCTTAGTCTTTCTGCGTCTTTACTTGCGGTCACGACAATTTTGCATAATCAGCCACAAAAGGTAGCCAAGGTTTTGCGGCTACTTTGTGGTTAAATGGGGCCGCAATGCGGCAACCTTGTGGCTGACAGCTACGATACGGGGGGCCGCCAATTGCGACAAGTTTCACAAAAACGAGAAGAGAAAAGATCCAAAGGAAAGGGGTGGCCAACAAAGGGGGATCTGAAGTCCTTCATGCGCTCCGTGTAAAAAAGACGTTTCACTCTACACGGTGAGTCGACTTGAACGTGGAAAGCCTTGTCGGACTCCCGTAGTAGCTCGTAATATGCGGCTCAAGAACGTCGTGCTAGCGAGCGCAGGTCTTGCAGCGTGCACGCTCTTCTTCGCCATGGAGATCACCAACACAGGGGGAGACGAAAGCGGCGACACAAAGGCGAAGGGTTTCGATGGCGACAAGCCACGAGTTGCTGACCGTGCGGAAGCAAGCGGCGCCGCAAAGGCAAAGGGTTTCGATGGTGAAAAGCAACGAGTTGTTGACAGTGCGGACGGAAGCGGCGACGCAAGGGCAAAGGGTTTCGATGGTGAAAAGCCACGAGTTGCCGACAGTGCGCAGGTACGCGCCGGTGCGAAGACAAGCGGTCCCAGTGGCGGTAGGCTTCGACCCGTCAACAGTCCGGAGGCAGGCGATGGAACTCGGGACAAACGCGCAGATCTAGCAGGCCAGGCTCTGGTGGCGAAGAGAAACCGCGAAATGAAGCCGCACACCACTGAGGCGCGCGGCCTCCGGAAGAAGTGGGCGCTGGTCACCGGAGCGAACCGGGGCATCGGCCTCGCGGTGGCGAAGAGGCTCTGCGCGTTGGGACTCGGCGTCGTCGTGTCCGTGCGGAGCAACGAAAAGCGCGGGGAGGTGGCGCGAGCGCTCGAGGAGGTCTGCGACGGGAACGTGCGGCCCATCATCATGCAGCTCACGGGGCGGCCGCTGGGCACGCACGCTGGGCGGTCCGTTCGGGCGGCGCTGGGAGACGGAAAGCTCGTGGGGCTTGTGCTGAACGCAGCCATGAACGCCGACGCCCCGTGGAACCCGGAAACCATCCAGCACATGGTCGACATCAACTACAAAGCGAACCTCGACCTGTTCCTGTCCCTCGAGCCGCTGCTCCCGCCGGAGCCTGAGAGGTCCTCTGTGCTATTCGTCCTCAGCAACTACGGGCAGCTCAAGCACGTCGCCGACAAGGCCGTACGGCGCTCCCTGCAGCACGCGGCGTCGCTGGCGGAGGTCGACGGCATCGCGAAAGCGTACACGGAGCTCGCCGAAGCCGACCCGAACAAGGCGCTGAAGCGGGCGTACCCGTACGCGATGTCCAAAAACCTGCTGGCCGCCGCCGTCCGGGTGCTCGGGCGGAGCGGGAACTACAGCCGCGTGGCCGTCAACGGGGTGCACCCGGGGAGCGTGAAGACCGCGATGAACCCCAACGGCAAGATGAGCGCCGCCGACGCGGCGGTGCACATCTGCGGCTCGCTGCTCAACGTCTCGAGCTCCGGCTCCCTGTACGCCCTTTCGAAAAACATCGGGTGGTGACGAAAAAGTCGCTTCAACTGTTGCCGGGTTTGTGCCTGGTTCTTGCTATGTTTGTGGCAACCGTCCGGCACATGGTCGATATCAACTAAGAAGGCGAACCTAGACTTGTTCCTGTCCCTCGAGCCGCTGCTCCCGCCGGAGCCTGAGAGGTCCTCCGCTATTCGTCCTCAGCAACTACGGGCAGCTCAAGCACGTCGCCGACAACGCCGTACGGCGCTCCCTGGCGGAGGAGGTCAACGGCATCGCGAAAGCGTACACGGAGCTCGCCGAAGCCGACCCGAACAAGGCGCTGAAGCGGGCGTACCCGTGCGCGATGTCCAAAAACCTGCTGGACGCCGCCGTCCGGGTGCTCGGGCGGAGCGGGAACTACAGCCGCGCGGCCGTCAACGGGGTGCACCCGGGGAGCGTGAAGACCGCGATGGACCCCAACGGGAATATTGGGCTCCGCCGACGCGGCGGTGCACATCTGCGGCACGCTGCTCAACGGCTCGAGCTCCGGCTCCCTGTAAGGACCGCCGGAACGAAGGAACCTCAATCAACGCCGTCACAGGCAACTGACTGAGCGAATATTGCCGGAAAACACAAAGAGTATCTCTTATGGTGTGATCAGAATCAAGTTTTGCCGGGGGTTTTCCGCTTTGTCCGAGTTCTTACCGAGTGTGTGCTTGGTTCTTGCCGGGGGGTTGGTGCTGAGTTCTTATCGGGTCATGATTCTTGCCTATCGTATCCATTGACCTTTCCCTCCCTCCCCACCATTGCACCAATGAAAGACGTACAAACCGATAACACGCAACCAGGTGGCTCCCTTACAGCGGTGTAGTAACGCAGCACGCGCCCGATGCTGACGAGTGTCCGTGAGACGAGCATGGGTATCATGCATGTTTCACCTCGCACCGCACGCTCTCACTTACTTCCGTACAGTTTGTTGGGGAGCTTCGAGGCGTCCCTTCGTGTTTCCGACGATCCCATGGGACGTACAGATTGGTAGTCTTGTCTTTATACCTGTATACAAGTATTCGCAGTGCACCCATAGTGGGGTTGTTCGTTGACAGAGTGAACGGGTGTGGAAGGTGCAGATCACACCATGCTTGCCCCCTTTTTATCTGAGCTGATAGGACGATAAGCTCTGGCAAAAATCGGCTGGGAAGATGGAAGATTTTATCCCAGGACCGATGGAAATCTTGCTTTAGCGACGCAGTGAGTGATGGACCGTGTGTATCGCGGAAGTTTTGATGGATAGTTGCTGGAGAAACTGTGGCAGCTGACCAGGCACGTCCTGTCGTGTACAACAAACCTTTCCCCCCTCGATGGTCCGCCTGATGTGTCCGTGGCTTAAAGGACCGACATACGGTGCAGCTAGGACCGGTGCGGTGTTGAGCGCGTACAGATATTTTGCAATTACCCTTTGTGGCATCGTCTCATGATGAGGACGCACGGCTTGTTTTTTCGAATAGAAGACATGTCTGTGCTACGATCGCCTGCACCAGCTTAGTGTTGAGTTCTTTTTGAGTGCCCGAACACCACGTGGATTCGCATGCACGTGTTTGCTTAAGACGACCGGATGGGCGACCAAGAGGCCGCCACCAACGCCAGGAACCAGCGAACGACCAGCGCTGAAGAAAAGGGTGCTAGGCACCCCGAAGGAAGGCCCGATCGCCGGCCGCAAGCGGAAGAAGACGAAGGCGACCACCCCCCGACTCAGGGGTGCATCGAAGGAAGAAGAAGGTACCGAGGGCAAGCAGCTCTCAGAAACGACCGGGGACCACGGGCACACCAATGCCCTCGAAAGTGAAAAACGGACACACGTGCCCGCCCTCGTACTCGCCGACTCAGTCTCTGGAATCGCAAGAAAGCCAAACCCCGCTAGCTCCACAAATGCTCGACCTTGACGACGCAATGGCAGGTGACGACGTCATCCGATAACCTGACTCTCAAGGCAGTGCATGCTAATCCATGTGGTTCATGTACTTAAAAGAACTCAATGCTTAGGACGTCGCGGGGTGTGCAGCGCCGCTGCTCAGCGAAACGGCAGAGTTTGCCCTCCATTTGAAAGATATCTCAACGCTTTTCCGCAATCGACTCGCTTAGTACTCCAGGTGGCGCCGTTCGGAAAGGAAATGCTCGAGAAGCTGCCTTGTGCTTATCCCGACGGAGGTTAGAGGAGGGAACCCCGATACAACTACAAAGTGGGAATTTTTTGTGTCTAGCAAAATGCAATTAGGGTAGGCGTTTTTTTTTTTTTTTTTTTGGCCCATGTCAGGGTATTAGCGTGACCCTCAAAATCGTGTACAACCTGAAAATAATGTGAGGGACAGCCATTTTCTGGTGGGAAAGCTATATTGGGCACTTTTTGTCTCGAAGAGATGTAAAAACAGGGGTTTGGCTAGAAGCTCTTCAGAAAAAGCGCAGTTTGCGCGGAAGAAACGCCTCTGTTCGCTGTTGCACCGTGGTGCAGTGGGTTGGACTCCCGACCGACTGCACCAGGGTGCTTCACCGAGGACCCCTGTGTTTCAGATCGCGTCCTCCCCGTCTTGTATAAGAACGGGTTTGGCTTATTATTGTTGACTCAGGCCCCGCGCAGCGGCAAATTTTTTTTGGATACACTTTTGAGAGGGGGGTAGTTTCTTGGCCCCGCGCAGCGGCAATTTTTTTTTTGTATAAGCACCTGCTTTGTAGGAAATACTTGAGGAGGCTGCCAGCTGCAAAAGATCAAAGGAGGTAAATGTGCTGTAGCCCACACGAAACACAGGTGAATCTGGGTTTAGTGGCGGGCGTAAGCGTTCAACAAAAAAGACCCATTTTGTAGTTGTATTGTTTCTCCCCCTCTAGCCTCCTTCGAAGTAAGCACAAGGCAGCCCCTCGAGTATTTTTGGGTATGTTTCTTGGTGACGTATTTGTGACTGCCCTCCTGATGATGAGACTTTAGCTAGGCCCCACCAGCAGTTGGACCCAGTTTGACCCATACACCACGGGACTGGCCCCCAGGGTTCCCGAAAAAAACGCATATTTCTTTTGGGTTTTTTCTTTTTCCAAGGTGGACTAGAGGATGTGACACCAGTTTCCTCCCCAGATTCTTATTTGTCAACAACAGCAGCTTGTGCTGGGCTCCTTTTTTTTTTTACCAAACATGAAATGTTGGAGGGAATGAGAAGCTCGTCGCCGCAAACCGTGGCGTTTTCACTTGCGTCCTGAATCCAGCTTTACGTAAAAAACGATCAGGCACTGCGTTCAACGAAAACAACTCTCTCTTCACATCATCATCATCATCATTAGTTTTGTATCAGCCGCGGTTGTGCGAGTGACGAGCTCTTATTTTTCCGTTTTTTTTTCCAAAATGTGAGGATTTGCCTCACAACTGAAACTGACGCTAACCCTATGGCCCATGTCCGCGCGCGCGTAATTTTTGGAAACTCCCGGAAAAAAAAAAACTTTTGAGATCTGTGCATTGGAACCAGCGACTGCAGGCGTAGTCACGAGCGTGTCCGGCTCGGGAAAAGTCGAAACCCTGTTCATCACACCGATACTTCACGGCGATGCAAATCGTGGGAAGATTTTCCCCGCGATCCAAGTGCGCACCGAGGTGTCCTAAGGGTCGTTTGTTTTACCTAGTAGAATTCCCCTGAAAAATCAATAGAATTCTCCGTCGTTCACGCACTCCTGAGACGCAAGCAATGAACGGAGAAAACACGAGAGGTCACATACGATGAGGTTACCCCCCGAGCTAGCCGCAGAAAGTGAGCGAACGGGCTAGCCCCGGAGGTCACGCCACCAAACCCATCTCGCCAGTTAAAAAATCCCGGACCGCAAGTGAAGTGTCCGCGATATTCTTATCGGTGAGAGACGTTACCGGGACCCGCGATGGCAGATCAGCAGGATTACCCGCGCTCTTCACCCAACGAACTGAAAATGCAATATTCAGTCGCTGCAAACACAACAATGCACGCACGACAGAGTCGTTGAGAACCTGCGAACGCAGGCATGATCCTTTGCGGGCTACCCCCTGCACAGAAGTATTGTCCACAACAATGGACACCGTGGAGCCCGCGTGCGCTGGTGTGATGGCCGCTACGGACCTCTCCAAAGCCATGGCTTCCAACTCGTTGATGTGGAAACGCCTTTCGGCTCGCTTCCACCGCGCACCCACTACAACCATGTCGTTGGTGTCGACATCCACGAGTACACCGCCCCAACCATCCAGGCTGGCGTCAACAAAAACCGCCAACTCCGGCGTCTGCGCGGCAACAGGCACGGTACGTCGCCGCGCAACCCGTCGCAGCCATACGGGGAGCGACCGCCGCATGCCGTCGGAGAGGACGACCTGCTCATCTACGGCCTTCTCGCCCCGGTTCAGCGCGTTCGTCACCCTGCGAAAGAACTTCAAGACGAAGTAAAAGTCGCCCACAAATACGCCGGTGATGGCCGAGGCGTGAAGGAGACGGCCAGCAAGGGACTCCACATCCGGGGTATGGACCTCCCCCCATCGCGCCGCCGTTTTCCACGCAATCAATACAGCCGCACGCACCCCTGGCGCCTGCCGGAACGCCGCCCACTCCATCAGTACGTCCCTCGGGACCGGGATCGCCTGTTCCAACGGGATACTGCCCCCCGAACCCCGTAGAACCGTCATAAGCGAATGCAATGGGCGCGCATTCTCCCCAAAATGGCCGAAAACCGCCGACAAATTCCGGGCATACCCCAGCTCCACCTGCGTAGCCATAACAAAAAGCGTGGCTGTGTTCGGGTCCGTAGGCAGGCCATTGTCCGCCGCCCACCTGTGAAAGCGCCGCCACAAATTCTGACGTTCCTGCAGAGTCGAATCCGCCCACGCCTTCACAACAAACTGGTGCATGCGCTGGATTGCCTCCGCCGGTGTAACCACGCGCTCCCTGTGCCTCTTCCGTACACCGCGTGAGATCGGGGCCCCGGTCTTGCTCGTCACAACGGCGTAAACTTTCCGGCCGATCGTCGAAAGCGGGAATAGGGGTTGGATTCGGGGTCCCTCTTCCGACCCGAGCAACGTATTCCCTACGCGAACCCGAGTCTCGGCCAAGAATCCCTCCTCCGACCCGGGTCGCGTATTCTCTCGCGACGTTCCGCAGGCAAGTTTACCCGCAAACATGAAAGCCAGCTCTTCGCCCTGTCACGGATCCACGCCCGCGGCCGCAGGGCAGCCAGCGACCCTTGGTTGATGGTTGGATACTGGCAGAGGGTAGTCGGTCCCCCAGAGACCCCTGGGGAGGGCCAGTCACTTTCCCCAGGGTTTGGCGTTTCCCTGGCCCTTTTTTCCCCCTTTGCCTCCGCTGCGAGGACGGGCGTCCCACTTGCCCCTCTTTGCCATATCCCCCTCGCTTGGCGACCGCCTTCTGCATCGGATTGTCCGATGTCATGGCCAACTCACGCATAAGCTGTGCCCGAGGAATATGCTTCACGTTCCAGTAGTACTGGAACTGTACTTCCTGGAACAAACTGTTCCCCAACCGAACGATCTCAGGGTTTTCCACCCAGCCCCCGCCTTGGGCCACTCCGTGCACCCAATCCCTCAAACGTTCGAATGCCCCCACGAGGGCTTCCGATTGCAAGCCTCCCATGTATTTGTGACGAAGGTCACTCACCAGCCTTGCGACGTCGCTCTCCATTGCCGCCTGCCACTCGCGAACGTCCGTCGCGTCTTCAGGGTATAGCGCCACCTTGGGGGACCTTGCGGGGTCCGCTGGCGGGAAGGGCAACGCATCACATGCCGCCGATGTCGCACCCGGCTGCGGTGTATAGGGCCGATCCTGCTTCCCCTCCAGGGCCTGCAGCTGCCGCTGCATCCGCATCAGCATGGCCATCATGTCGGCCTGCTGCTGCTGCTGAACTTGGATCTGATGCTGTTGCTGAAGGAGCAGCTGCTCGGTGGCGGTCGGTCGCTGCTGCACGGTGGGGGCACCTTCCCTCCATTTTCCCGTCGCCAAGATGTCGTCGAACTTTGCCCCGTCCAGGCCGTGAATCTCGACCAATGACGAAACGGAGATGCGGCCATAATATTTTTGTAAGGAAAATTTTCCCCGCGATCCAAGTGCGCACCGAGGTGTCCGAAGGGTCGTTTGTTTTACCTAGTAGAATTCCCCTGATAAATCAATAGCAACACCACCACCAGCACACCACCACCAGCACCACCAGCACCACCACCCCCACCACCACCACCACCACCACCACCACCACCACCACCAGCACCACCACCACCACCACCACCACCACCACCACCACCACCACCACCACCAGCACCACCACCACCACCACCACCACCACCGCACCACCCCCACCACCACCACCACCAGCACCACCCCCACCACCACCAGCAGCTCTTCCTTCAGGGACCGCAGGCGAGGGGCGCGTCGGTCGTCGTCGCTGACACCAGCACTTCGCGCCAGCCCGGGTTCTGCTCCTCCCAGCCGGCAGGTTTCGTCCCACCGTCCGGATGGCACGCAGTTGTCGCCCGTGTGTGGCTCGTCTCCGGAGGCGTTCAGCGGCATGCCGCCACGCGGGCCCGAAACCCGGGGACCGCACCTTCGCCGGCACCCCTCCCAGCACTTCCAGCGGCGCGCAGCTGCAGTTTGCAGTTTCAGCAGCAGCAGCACGGTCAAGACGCCTTCGGCATCAGGAGTTCGCCCGGCGGTGGATGCGCACCAGCATCCGCACCGAGCGCTTTCGGCGCTGAGCCGCGGCGTGTTGGAGACGGCGGCCGGTTGCAAGGCAAACGACGCCCCCGAGTCAAGCGCAACCGCCTCGCCTCCCAGCACACCCAGTGGTAGCTGGGTGTGCTGGGAGGCTGCGGCGGATGAGTTGCCGGCAGCGGGAAAGGGATCCGACGGCGCGCATCTCTCTTCGGCTACCAACTCTCCAACAGAGCCGGGCTCGGCGGTGCTTCCGCCGCTGAGAACGCGCGGGGAACAACCGAAGTCAAGCGATGCAACTACGCCGGAGAAGGGGCAACAGCCGCTGAAGCGAGCAAACGGGCGACGTGCGTCGCGGCGCACAGCGGGGCGCGCGCTTTGTACGACGCCTACAGCGGGCCGCTGTACGAGGTGCAGCGCGTGGTGTCTCGAACGCCACGGGGCAGGACGTCTTCTGCGGCCGGTCGTTCTGCGAGGTGACGCGGATCTACACACGACCAGTCGACCTCCACAAGGCGGGGGGCGGTGGGAACGTGCGCGAAAGCGACGCGCTACGCGACCATTCTCAACGGGCGCCCGGTCTACGGCGCGCGCTTCGAAGCGTTACAACAAGAAAGACCACCTACCCCTTTGTGTCGTAGTGTTTCTCCTCCTCTAGCGGCTACTCCTCCGAACCTTCGAAGTAAGCACGAGACAGCCCCTCGAGTATATATTTCGCCCATGTAGCAAAAAGTCACGGAAACCCCAAGCGAACTTTAGTTTTTGGAAAAGGCCCACCGCCTAACGGCGCTTTTGCAACGTGACGCTCCTCGCCGCCGGCGGCGTCTCGAACGCCACGGGGCAGGACGTCTTCTGCGGCCGGTCGTTCTGCGAGGTGACGCGGATCTACGACCAGTCGCCCCGGGGAAACCACCTCCACAAGGCGGGGGGCGGCGGGAACGTGCCGAAGCCGGACAAGGGAGTCAGCGCGACGAGCTACGCGACCATTCTCAACGGGCGCCCGGTCGCCGGCGCGCGCTTCGAAGCGTTACTACAAGAAAGACCACCCCTTTGTGTTGTCGTGTTTCTCCCCTCTAGCGGCTATTCCTCCGAACCTTCGAAGTAAGCACGAGACAGCCCCTCGAGTATATATTTCGCCCATGTAGCAGAAAGTTACGGAAACCCCAAGCGAACTTTAGTTTTTAGAAAAGGCCCACCGCCGCACAGGTCCACGCCAAATAGAGCACCCAATTGAACCATGAAAAGCATGCTCCCGTTGCTGCTGTTGGCCGGCGGCGCTGCGGCTGGACCGTGCGATCTCTACGAAGCCGCGGGCACACCTTGCGTCGCGGCGCACAGCGTGGTGCGCGCCTTGTACGACGCCTACAGCGGGCCGCTGTACGAGGTGCAGCGCGCGTCGGACGGCGCTTTTTGCAACGTGACGCTCCTCGCCGCCGGCGGCGTCTCGAACGCCACGGGGCAGGACGTCTTCTGCGGCCGGTCGTTCTGCGAGGTGACGCGGATCTACGACCAGTCGCCCCGGGGAAACCACCTCCACAAGGCGGGGGGCGGCGGGAACGTGCCGAAGCCGGACAAGGGAGTCAACGCCACGAGCTACGCGACCACTCTCAACGGGCGCCCAGTCTACGGCGCGCACTTCGAAACTGCCATGGGGTACCGGAACGACAACGCGACCGGCACCGCAGTCGGGGCCGCGCCAGAGACCATGTACATGGTCGTTGACGGGAAGGTGTACAACGACGGCTGCTGCTTTGACTACGGGAATGCGGAGACGGACAACAAAGACGACGGGAAAGGCACGATGGAGGCTGTGTACTGGGGAACGAGCACGTCGACCAACCGCGGCTCCGGCAGCGGGCCCTGGGTCATGGCCGACCTGGAGCAGGGGCTGTGGGCCGGCAACGTGTCGGTTTACGAAGGGAACCCTTCGCTGGTCAACATGAACTTCGTGACCGCCTTGGTGAAGGGCGACAGCGGCACCTTCGGGCTCAGGGGAGGCAACGCGCAGGCCGGCCCGTTGATGAACCTGTTCCAGGGTGATCGCCCGGCGTTGTACGTCAACGGGAGCAAGCAGGGGGCCATCGTTCTGGGGATCGGTGGCGACAACAGCGACAGGGCCAAAGGAGTCTTCTTCGAGGGTGCAATGACTGCTGGCATCGCGGCTGACGCGGTGGACGCTGCTGTACATGCGAACGTGCAGGCAGCTGGCTACGGAAGGTGATGACCATTCGAAAGACTGCTGTCACCACTTTCGGCACCATCTTCACGGGTCCATTGGTCTATGCTCACACATAAAGCTCTAACTCTACCTTACTGGGACGGAGGTACCTTGAATATAAGAGGTGCCTTGAACAGAAGAGGCATTGGAAAACAAACTTGAATTCTTTTGTTTGAAATCGTTTGTTTTCCACATAGCCGGCTTTCTTTTGCCGAATTTGTGCTCGCGTTCAGCTCCGACGAAGCGACTTCGCTCAATTCACCACTTATAAGATCTGGCCTTAACCTTGCGATTTTTTTGTGGTGCTTCTCACTGGCGGCGCCCACAGCACGGAACTAAGCGCCCATGCGGGGCTTCAAGCTCATTAGACAATCGACGCATACCACACGAACGTATCAGGTTACCACACAACCTAAGCACACTCTCTCCGGTAGCTCCGGTCAGTTGATATCCAGGAATTAGTGCTGAGTGTACGCACTCAGCATTTTTGTTTGTGCGATTCGACCTGTACGCGTTCAGGTTTAAACCGCTGCCAGCGTTCCTTTTTAGCTGTAACAAGTATGCTCACTAAGGTGGTTGCTGGTTATCGCAAAAAGGAACAGGCACCGGTGCACGAGCGGCCTTTATCTGTTCCCCCCTCCCTCCCTCAAAAGGAAAGGAAAACATTTGTATCCAAGAAAGGACTGTTTCAAAAACGTTGACTGCTACCATGGTAGCTGTATGCCACGCGGAGGAAGAATCAACCCTGCTCGTCGAGGGCTCGACAGAGCGGTCTGTTGATCGTCAGCACTAAACATCGATCCAGTCTCGTGAACTGGTCAGCTATACCCGTACCGCTGCTTCACCTCTGTAAGCACTAGCTGCCTCCCTTGTGGAGCAGCTAAGTAACCCAACCAAGAAATGACTCGGCGAGGGTCGATGGGGTCCGAGGGCACAGTGGACTCCAACAGGAGACGGTTTTGCAGGCGGACTTGCTCGGCCAAGGCGAGAACGCCGTCTTGACAGGTCCCTCCTCGAGGGCAGCAAACAGGGCGTCAGGCCCCGGGGCGGGAAACTCGGCAGGATCATGATCCTCGGGTTTATTTTTTTGTATAAGCACCTGCTTTGTAGGAAATACTTGAGGAGGACAGAAGATCAAAGGAGGTAAATGTGCTGTAGCCCACACGAAACACAGGTGAATCTGGGTTTAGTGGCCGGCGTAAGCGTTCAACAAAAAAGACCCATTTTTGTAGTTGTATTGTTTCTTCCCCGCTAGCCTCCTTCGAAGTAAGCACAAGGCAGCCCCTCGAGTATTTTTTTCATTATTCGACAAATCGAATAATAATATCTTCCCTTAACGACGAAGGTCACCCGGAGACTTT
Source organism: Diplonema papillatum (assembly GCA_030068145.1). Taxonomy (NCBI): domain Eukaryota; phylum Euglenozoa; class Diplonemea; order Diplonemida; family Diplonemidae; genus Diplonema; species Diplonema papillatum. The sequence goes on from JAPJBO010000360.1 coordinate 130,862, forward strand.
AAAACCCCGGAGTTTCAAGCGAACTTTCACTCTAATAACACAGTGTTACGACCCCCCCCCCCAGGGGTACCTGTAACTCGGGGCCCGGGCCCTGGAAAATTTTCCAGGGTTTTGGCCCTGAACGATTACCAAAGGAAAAACTCTCTGGTGCGAGATGCAATTCGTTTACAATTCCATTCCAGGGCCCCAGACTGTCCTTGAGCTCAACGGATTCAAAAGCGTTCAAAAACGTCCTCGGAATGTATTTTTCGACACAGCCACGAAACCTGAAGGAGGTTTTCAGGTTCTGGCAGGTCTAGCTGGCTGTCTAAAGGGTACCACGGCTCAGTCACCTAAGGTCACAGGTGGCAAGGTGGGTGTTGAAAAAAAAAATTTTTTTTTTTTGGGACGGTAATCACGCCATCCAAGGATGGAATCGTCAATATTGCAGCTTCCACAACAAGCGGAGAGCAAGACGAGAAAAAATCAAGAAATAAACTTGATAAAATTTGATAAAAAAAGCTCACAGTCGTGCATTTACCATAGGGGCTGAGCGGGCGGAGGCTCTAAGGTGAAATGGTCAAAATGCCCTGGGAAAAATGTGGGACAAAAACTTTCCGAAATGCGAGCTTTTAGGGATTCCGGTGGGCCTGGACCCTATCTGGACCCTAGCGCTAACCCGGGGCCCGGGCCCCGGAGACCCTGGATTTACAGGTACCCTTGCCCCCCCCCCCCCCGTGTCGCGTGTATCTATCTGTGCTAAATACACAGCGTCTCGGCGTTCTGCCGCTTGCGCGCTTGCACGCTTGCTCCGCTAACCTATCGCCGCTGTTATTTATAACTCTGCCGTGCAGCGGGTACCGAGGACAGGCAGGTCCCGAGGATGCCGCCTGTGCGCTTGCTCCGCCGCTATTTCCCTTTTCTTTAGCCATCCCTCTGTGAACTTGCGCTCCAGGCACGGCAGGGACACTCGACGGACAGGGTAGCTTGGGATGTGAAGGTCCAGCGGGTGGAGACGCAGAAACGCATGAAGGAGCGAGGGACCGGATCCGGAAGACCCCGGAAGCGTGTGACCACGCAGGCTGGCTGTGAGCGTTCAATTCACGAGACTCGCCGGTGTAGACCCAGATGACGGTGCGGCCCCTGGCTTTCCAGGTACTGGGCGCTCGGCTCGTCCTTCGTGCGGTCTTGCGCAAGCGAATCGCACGCGGACATGTCGGTCTTGAGGTCGCCCCCGTCACGCGCGCACGCCATCGTGCCACGAGATCACGGCGTGGCATCCGATGCATTGATGCGACACGAGCAACAGCCACGCTGCTGCTAGAACCCACACCACGCACGCGGACCAACCTCTAACTGGGACGCGATCCTTGTTGTTTTAGCAGCAGTGACGCGTTGGCAGTATTTGCACGTCAGTCAGGATGGGGCTGCCGTCATGAGCGTCAGGTCTGGGCTCAGATTGAAGGTGCTGTGAGTGGCGCTCTCGGGTGCTACCCGCGGCTCCTGATTTCTTCCAGGCCTTCTTGCATGTTGTGCCCGCAATGAAGTGTCAGCTTGGAACTGTTTACGAACAAGAGGAATTCAACGGGTTAATTAGACCACAGCATTTCGCTTCATCACAGCGGTGGCGAGTGGAATGTGACTTCTGCCCAGTGCCCTGCATGTCAACGCTGAGAGATCAGATCAAGCGCGGGTAAACGGCGGGAGTAACTATGACTCTCTTAAGGTAGCCAAATGCCTCGTCTTCTAATTAAAGACGCGCATGAATGGACCAATGAGATTCCGTCGACGGCTAGCAAGTGTCGGCAGAGAGTGCAGTGGTCGGAGCAAACTTGAACGTAGCAGGTCGGCGCTGAACAAATGAGTTGGTCGATGTACTTCAGCGCGTTCACCTTCCTGTGGTGGGTGCGTGCAGCTTCCGAGCCAGCCATCGACGCCGTTACGGTCGGTTACTTCATGACGTCGTCATCTGCCATTGCGTCGTCAAGATCGAGCGCGGAGTTAGCGGGGCTGTTAAACAAATCATTGGCATCACCCACTAGGAAAATTAAAGGGGAGGGAAAGCATAAAAACAACAAGGACCGCGTCCCAGTTAAGAGGTCGGTCCGTGTGCACGGTGTGTCGGCGCGAGCAGCAGCGTGGCTGTTGCTCGTGTCGCTTCAATGCATCGGATGCCACGCGGCGATCACGATGGCGTGCGCGCGTGAGGGGGGCGACCTCAAGACCGACATGTCCGCGTACGATTCTCTTGCGCAAGACCGCACGAACGACGAGCCGAGCGCGCGGTTCGGCGCCGCGCCGCGTTCAACCACCGACAGCGTCTGGCTCTACATCGGCGAACCCCTCCAATCACCGTCGACCCTCCTCCGGGCGGCGACGACACGCTGAGCATCACCCTCCTGCAAGCAACCCTCTTCAACTCCACCAGCGCGGCGCTGGCGGCGGAGGACCCCGTCGAGCTGTCGGCGGCTGCGTTTTCTGTCGTGTACCCGTGCGGCGCCCTGGGCGGCGCATACCGCTCTTCGGTGGCGTTCCAATGGGTGGGCGGCGCCGTGGAGAGCGGGGACATGGGAGGCGTCGAAGTGCAGTGTATTACGGGTTCCCCGCGAGTATGGAGTAAGCGGGGCTGTGACACAAGTCATTGTCATCACCCTACTACTAGGAAATTTAAAGGGGGAGGGGAAAGGAAGGCAATATAAAAAAAACAAGGACCGCATCCCTCGGTCCGTGTGCATGGTGTCGGCGCGAGCAGCAGCGTGGCTGTTGCTCGTGTTGCATCAATGCATCGGATGCCACGCGGCGATCACGATGGCGTGCGTGCGTGAGGGGGGCGACCTCAAGACCGACATGTCCGCGTACGATTCTCTTGCGCAAGACCGCACGAACGACGAGCCGAGCGCGCGGTTCCTTAAGGCAAGCGCCGCGCCGCGTTCAACCACCGACAGCGTCTGGCTCTACATCGGCGAACCCCTCCAATCACCGTCGACCCTCCTCCGGGCGGCGACGACACGCTGAGCATCACCCTCCTGCAAGCAACCCTCTTCAACTCCACCAGCGCGGCGCTGGCGGCGGCTGCGTTTTCTGTCGTGTACCCGTGCGGCGCCCTGGGCGGCGCATACCGCTCTTCGGTGGCGTTCCAAGTCTCGGCGGCGGTGCGCTGGGTGGGCGGCGCCGTGGAGAGCGGGGACATGGGAGGCGTCGAAGTGCAGTATTCTTACGGGTTCCCCGCGAGTGTGGAGTAACGGAGGCTGTTACACAAGTCATTGTCATCACCCTACTACTAGGAAAGTTAAAGGGGGAGGGGAAAGGAAGGCAAAATAAAAAAACAAGGACCGCGTCCCAGTTAAGAGGTCGGTCCGTGTGCATGGTGTCGGCGCGAGCAGCAGCGTGGCTGTTGCTCGTGTCGCATCAATGCATCGGATGCCACGCGGCGATCACGATGGCGTGCGTGCGTGAGGGGGGCGACCTCAAGACCGACATGTCCGCGTACGATTCTCTTGCGCAAGACCGCACGAACGACGAGCCGAGCGCGCGGTTCCTTAAGGCAGGTGCCGCGCCGCGTTCAACCACCGACAGCGTCTGGCTCTACATCGGCGAATCCCTCCAGTGCACGCTCACCGTCGACCCTCCTCCGGGCGGCGACGACACGCTGAGCATCACCCTCCTGCAAGCAACCCTCTTCAACTCCACCGGCGCGGGGCTGTCCGCGATAGACGCCGCCTTCGAGCCGGCGCTCGCGCTGAGCGACGGCAGCGGCGCGGCGCTGGCGGCGGCGGACCCCGTCGAGCTGCCGGCGGCTGCGTTTTCTGTCGTGTACCCGTGCGACGCCCTGGGCGGCGCATACCGCTCTTCGGTGGCGTTCCAAGTCTCGGCGGCGGTGCGCCGGGCGGGCGGCGCCGTGGAGAGCGAGGACATGGGAGTCGTCGAAGTGCAGTATTTTTACGGGTTTCCCGCGTCCGTCGCGTTGGAGTGCCCCGCGGACGATCAACGGCTGCACGCGTGGTCCTCGACGGCGGCGAATTCGGTGATCCCGACGGAGTTCGGACCGGTGGGGACGCAGGCTGTGAACGGGACGATGGCGTATTGCCACATCACCGCCACCGACTCCTTCGGCGCGGCGGTAGTGGCGGATCCCGCGTTCGGGCAGAGCCAAGGGGGGCTGCGGGGGGGCACTTTTTTGGTGCAGACGGCGGCTTCGCTGTGCACGCTTCCCGGCGGCAGCACGTCGGCGTGCGCCAGCTCCGTTTCGACGGGGCGGGGGACCATTTCGGGGGACGCGGGGCTGTCGGTGTACGCGGCGGCGATCCCGTTCCTGCGGAACGTGGCGCCGGCGGGCGGCCCGGCGCGGACGGTCCTGGCCCTCGAGCCGCTGACCTTCGCCCGCATCTCCGTCGCCGTCTCCCTCACCGGCGACGCCACCCGGACGGCTGAGGCGGTCGTCAACGTCGGCGGCCCCGTCACCACCGCGAGCGTCACTTGCGACTCGACCGTCATCGACCCGTCCCGGCCCGACGCCGGCAGCACGTGCAAGATTGTGCCGTCGACCCGGGTATGTAGCGCTTAGGTAATCAATGTGCGCACGGTTAAGACCGGCGCACGGCGAGACAAGAGGCAGCAGTTAAAGCTTGGGCAACAGTAAAGGTTCGGGCGAAGCTAGGCGACGCTATGTTCGGGCGTTGCTAAGTTCTGAAAAAAGCTAGCTCCGCACGATTCTCTGACCAAAAAGTCAATACACTTTTTGCGTAGACAAAAGTGGGGAGCCTGATTAGTGCTATTCATCTTGCATATTCATAGGACCTCTAGTCTCGAAAACTTCCCTCATAAAACCCACCTGGTACCCCTGCCCAAAACACACCGCCATACGTACTGGAAAACCATGGGTCTGGGCTGGGATGGGGGCCCATTTTTGTACTTGAAACAATTTTATTCACCGCAGCGCACGCCCCTTTTGGTACGCACCCATATATAAGGCGGGGGGGGGGAAACAGCGATTTTCCTGTAATCTTACCTTTTTTTCCACTTAGGGTAGGCGGTTTTTTTTTTTTTGGCCCATGTCCGCGCGCGCGTAAATTTTTGGGAACCCCCGGAAAAAAAACTTTTGCCAAAAAGAGCCATGGTGCGAACAATGGACCGGTACGGTTTACAGGGCAACTCCTGCTCAACTTGTAAGACGTGGAGAGCCCAAGAGCACTCACCTATCCTGGCGAGAACTTGGTGTCGGTCACAAATTGTTTCGAACCTGACTCGCCTATGCGAGCAAATAAGTGTACACGAAAGAAGCCATGCATGCCCCCCCCAAACACACCCAGTACGTACTAGCTTTAAAAGAACCCATTCGACGAAGGTCACCCGGCGACTCTAAAATCCCGGATTCTCAAGCGAACTATAACTCTAAAAAAAATGTTGGGATCTGTGCATTGGAACCGGTCGTGAGAGCGACTGCAGGCGTAGTCACGAGCGTGTCCGGCTCGCGAAAAGTCGAAAACCTGTTCATCACACCGATACTTCACGGCGATGCAAATCGCGTAGACTTTGCTTACCTCAGTGTGTATTGACTTTGAAGCTGACTATGCCTGGTGCTGGGTTGGTGCGCTGGGCAAGCAATATCGTTTGGTGTCAATCTAAACAGCAAGATTTGCGTAGCTTTAGCCAGCTCCTGCTAGACGCAGTCGAAGCACGCGGGATACAAGCACAGTCTCAGCCTCGAAAGTGTGCGCGGTTTTACTGGCAAGGTGTCGGGAGGTTTTGCCACTGTGGTGCGATTATCACACAGAACCAGTCCGGCAGTGCACGCGTCTATGCCTTCCGACGCCTCAAGCAGCTACTAGTATCTGAGACTCGACTGAGGAGGTATTAAAAGGACGCGGGGCAAAGCGATGCGTTCACGGTGCTTGCGACTTAGTGCACTTGACCGGCGGCAAATGCCTTGTGCCGCGGTATATTTGCGAAGAAAACGGCACTCGTCGCCTGACAGTCTAGACCGCACATCCCTGAGCATAACTGCCTTCGTTGCACACGGCGTCTAACCAATTGCCGTGTGCTAGAAGCACCTGCCCTCCGTGCGGATGTCGAGACATCACTGGTCTCTTTCGATGTGGGTGAGGTACATCTTGTGAGTCCGGCGCCGTTTGCTACGCATCAGAAGGTGGCCACTGGCTAAAGCTTGCTGACAGGAGGGTCGGCAGAGTACCGACAAACTCCGTTTACACCAAGCAGGGCATCTTTGTGTACTCGGGTAATATCGACAAAGCCACTACACCCGAAGTGACGGTGTCGACGTCCGCCTTTGGGGGTTTCAACAGCAGACCGCCGCAGAAGCCGCGAGAGCAACCATCCTTGCACAAGGTGGAGGAAAGCAGAAGTTGAAGTTCACCATACTATCTGCGGGTAGCTGGCGCTTATTCTCGCCGATGGAAATGCCACCGACCAGCCGTCAGTAGGCTCTCGCACGGTGGTTCGGTAGGACCGTGACATCGCAATGGGGCATGTCAGAAGAGAGATACGAGATTGACGGACATCCGCGCAATCGACAGTCCTCTGGGTCATATTGTTCGCAGCGTACCCAGCGAACCGCGATCTCGAGTTCAAACCCGAGTGTTTTTTCTCCTGTGGCATCGTCTATCATCTGCAGCCTCCGACTATGGAAGGTTTTGTCGAAACGCACCCCGCGCGGCGTTCAGGACTGTTGAACTCTAGACTGCCACCGCAACCCCTCGGACACATCAAGTTCATCTTCACACTCACCTTTGAGCTCATCGTCCAGAAATTCTACCAACAACGGGCACAAAAGTGCCAACAGCGGACTGGCCAGTAGTATAGCCGGCACATATGGTGCGACATCCAGTAGCAGAAAGTCTTGTGGCAAAAGTTTTTTTTTTCTGAAAAAAAATTTTTTTTGCGCGCGCGCGCGCGTAAATTTCTGTGGGCAGACGGACATGGGCCAAAAAAAAAAAAAAAAACCGCCTACCCTTATCTGTGATTTCCCACTTTGGACCCGGTCAGTACCCTTCCAGAACCTATCTAAAACTGGGTTTATGCGGCCAACAATGCTCAAAACCCATTTTTGAGTCCCTGAGGGACCCTTTTCATGCAAAATACCCCCAAAAAGCCTGTTTTCGCCCTCAAAATGCTCGTCATGATATATTCCAACCAAATATGTCCCCCATCCGTAAAGTGTTAACCACGGTCTATCAGGGATGGACCTCTTCGTATTGTTGAGACTGGTGTGTGGTTAGACAGCACTGTCTACACGTCCAACCCCACTCCACAGTTCAGCGCTCTGCTGACAGAGCGCACGTTCGCGTTTGCGGGCGACTTCGTCGTCACGGACCGTGCACTTGACGCGCAAGGAAGCAGCGCCGCCACGTTCGTGTCCTCGTCCCGACCGGCGAAAACGGCCGCCGGGAACGTCTTCAAAGCGTGGAACCCGGCTTCTGCCCCCGGGTTCGAGTTCGACTTCGTCGTTTCCGCCCTTCCGCAGCCGACGGACTTCGACGGCGAGCGTGTGACGCTGCACGTGTACTGGAACCGAACCATCCCGCTGCTCCCGGACAGCTGCGGCGTCGTGGGTACCTCGTACGAACTCGTCGCGTTGACTTCGTTTCCCATTGTGGTCGCCTTCACCGCTGCTCCGGAAGTGACGCTGCTGTGCGACGACGTCCCATGCGCAGAGCCCAATGCTGGTACGTATTCCTTCTTTTTCCTTTTTTCGTGTCTAACAAATGCAATTTGTCAAGAACAGCGTACTCTCCTCACTCCCGTGAGATGAACAGGTTTGAAGGAAGTGCGCACAAACAAAGGGATGTAAGTGAAAAGGCCCGCCGTTCATCGTGACGACATTGATCTTTCTACTGTGAAGTGGAAGGACGTGGCCGCGGTTGAGTGGCCCACGGAGGAGGCGAAAGCTGATGAAAGAACAACTTGTGTGTTCTATCCCTCATACGACACCGTGCACGCCGAGGGTGCCAATTGTTACCGGTGTGGTAACAAAGTCGATCAGACCTGCCTGAAGGGCAGGCTGAAAAACAAGCAGGTGGTTGCCCGGCTTGGCCTCCCGGAGGCAAAAAACGTTTTTTTGTAGAGGGAACGTGTCAGTTAGACTTTGGCGGACAATGTCCGGCATGGGGAGGGGGGGTCTCGGGCCTTATTTTTCGTAGTAACAATGCAAAATGCTTGTAAACACGAAAGCGAACGCTGGCAGCGTGTTTGGGAGAAGATTAGCCTAACAATCATATTCACTCACTATCAATCACTAACAGGCTAGTCCCCCTGGCACGTACAATCAAAACAATGGCACTTACTCGGACTGATATCCTCGAGGATGAGGTCAACTGGGGCACTGTGCTCGTTTGCAAGCTACCGCACTGCGCGGAGTTGACGACGGGGAGTTTCCGTTGAAGAGCAGCTAGGGACCGGTGTTTTGGCCACTCGGTCGTTGTCCCTTTTCTGTCCCGCTCTGGGTGCTCGCGGGTCCGGGGAGTTGCATCGACGTGCAAGCGTTGGCGATCCTGTTCGGACCGTTGTGCAGGGCTGGTACTTCGGCTTCGGTGGAGCGGTGGTCGAGTCCGCCCGATTCACTGTGGGGAGAGACACTGTCCCGCGGCTCGGGCTATCCCGTTCTGATCCGGCAGCGTTCGTCTCACGATCTTGTACGCTACCTTTCCGGTCTTTCGCGTCCGGCTCCGGTGCGGTTGCCCTCGTCGGCGACGGTCGGTAACCACGTGGATGGGTTGTCAGCGGTGTTTCTTCGGTCTGAGGAGGGTGGCATGGTTGTTGGGTCTGGTTGGCTGCCATCCTCTCGCGCTCTAGCAGCTGTCTGCCGAAGAACCCGAACCCAGCTAGCCGTGGGTCTTCGTTTGCCGTCTCCTGCGGGTCCTGTCGCAGGGGTGGAATAGGTGTAGGGTCTCGGGGCCGGTTCGGATGTAAAGCTACTTCCGGCTTGGCTGTTGCCACCGTAGCTGCTGCTGGCGCAGGTGGTTCCTCACGACATGGGCTGTCCCGTTCCCTTCCTACCAATTCACTCACTCAATTCAATTCTCGCTCGTCAGATGGCGAGGGCACCTTTGCCGTAGCGTTCTACAAAAACGCTGAAGCGGACACCTGGGACTGCAAAGTGGCGTGGCGTGGCGTGGCGTGACTACCCGCCCCTGTCCCTCCCAGATAGCCAGGCGCGAGCTGCTCTCTCTCTCGCTCTCTCTTCGGTTTTTTTTTGTAGGAAAAGAAACTTGTTTCTTTGAAGACTAATGAGAATCCGAACGACAGGTTTGCCGCTCCCAATCCGTCCAGAGAAACAAAGTAGCTTGCTACCAGTGTGCGCGCGATCAGCCGGCTTGCCGGCTGATTAAATTTTGAGCCTTTTTTGTTTACTGGACAACATCAGCCGATTTCAAACAGTGCAACCTTTGGCTATGCAGCGACGCACAAACCGGGCAAGATGTGAATCAAGATGTTGTCGCAAAAAGCTTCTGATCTTCCAAAGATCAGCCGGCTGATTATCAGCCGGTCAGTTTTTCAAGAATTTTTTTCCCGGCTGAAATCAGCCGCCTTTTCCCTAAGCGCGAACGTCCGTTCGTAACTGATCCGGAGCCAGACCGACAGTCCTAATACAATCACGCAGCCGTCCTCAGCAGGATCGACGGGGTGTATAAACCACTGACGGTCAATCCTCTCGTCACGGGGCCCGGCACCTCGACACTGTACTTTCAGCTGGGGGCCCGCGTTCCGTGCTGGACCTCGCCGAATTTTACCGAAAGCGCCTGCATGAGCACGACGACCCATCTCGACGTCGTCGACATCAACACCGAAACAGGCAGTCTGCGCCTGCTCTCTCTCCCCGCCGACGGCAGCTACACCTTCACCCTGACCCTGCGGTTCTCGTACAACCTCAACCACAGCACGTCAACGGCCAACGTCGCTGCCACTGCATCGGTATGTTTCGTTCCGTCAGGTTCTCGCGGTTGCCTAAACCCGCTTCACCCCCGGCCGTGTAGATCACTACCTCTCCTGTTGGTAATATGATGGTCAACCACGCATGAAATGAAAATCAAATACTGGCAAATGAAAGAGACTGGTATTCATAAGGCAAGAACGCTAATCACTAGAGTGCGTCAATCACATTCTGAATCGGAGCAGCACTCCGCTCTAGTGACAGAGCTAACTAATCTGGCATGACCTCGCCTCGATAACTCAAATGGCGGTGTTAACATTCCACGGAAGGGATCGTTCGCGATTCAAGAAGAGGGATGTCGATTAGAATGAGTAATACCACATGCTCGAAAGACATGGAGCCGGGCTCTACAGAGCACGAGTGAGGACGTGGAGTCGAGCCTCAGAAGCTGGAGTTAAAGAGGGTGTGCCCAAGTCACACACCCGAACGAAAAGCGGGCGTGCTGCCAACAAAAACAGCGCGCGCTAAAATAAGTCGAAAATCATCGGCAATAGGCAACAAATATACACGCACAAAGCACGCGTACTGCCACTACAGCAGAGATACGATACGCAAACCCATTATCATACTATACCTTCAAGGAACCTTTACGACCATGGTCACCCGGAGACTATAAAACCCCGGATCTCGAAGCGAACTTGCACTCTAAAAAGCTAGAAAAGCGTGTGTGTGTGCCGCGCGCCTTTTTTTTTTTTTTTTTTTTTACCAAACATCAGGGGTCTTCAAAAGTTTGGGGGTTGGAGCGGAAAACCCGGTGTCAGCCAAAAACCCGGTGTAAGGTCAATTTTTTTTTTTCCAACGCTTGGGCAGCAGGGATGCCTTGGGACGAAAATCTACGCTCTAAACCGGGGTTTTGGGGAATCACGCGGCATTCAGCGGTGACCCTACTGTGGCCCGACCCGCACAGTAGGCTGTGTTGACGCTTCGGGTGGGGGGAGACCTGCCCGCGCAGCGATATATTTTGTGGTGGTGAGCCACCTTTTGGCTTCTGCGTGCGTGTGCCGCCTCTGGTGCACGATTGAACCAGCGTTAAACTCCGGAACACCGATCCAGCAACTCTTTTTGTGGCGGTTTTGTGTTTCTTAAAGGAGCCCTGCGCCGCAGGCGCGGAAACTTTTAAACGGTCGCACTTACGGATCAAAGCAGATGGGCAGTAGGGTGGCTCGTCACAACTAGGTTGGCTCACATGTCAATTAAACCTGCGCCGCAGGCGCGGAAATTTTGACGGTCGCACTTACAGCTAAACAGATGGACGGAAACACGTTGGTTGTTCACCGGCTGCAGCAGGTTTTCGTCCTGCACAACGCCCCTGCATTGCCTGCCACGGTGGAACACTGTGAACAGAATGAGCAAATAATGCGGTAGCCCCATTACAAAAGATACTCAGCCAAAATACCTGCGCCGCAGGCGCGGAAATTTTTTGGCGCCTTTCTGGCCAGCCAGCTAAGTACGAAGATCGCAAAACAGTTTTCCGTGAAAGAAATTTCCGCCGGTGGTTTCTGTATGAGAAGATTTTTTCCATCATGTTTCTGCCACGAGAAATTTCCACCGATGGATTCCGTTAGAAAACATTTCCACCAACAATTTCTGTTAGAAAAGTTTTGCGCCGTGAAAGAAATTTCCGCCGGTGGTTTCTGCCATGAGAAAATTTCCATCAGTTTTCTGTCGTGAGAAAGTTTCCACCACCATGAGAGAAATTTCCGCCAGTGGCTTTCGCCTCGAGAAAAGTTCCACCAGTTTTCTGTCACGAGAGAAATTTCCACCACCAGGTTCCCACGAAACAAAATTTCCGCCAATAGTTTTCACGAGAACATTTCCATCATCGGTTTCCGTCACGAGAGAAATTTCCGTCAGTAGTTTCCGCCACGAGAAAATTTCCATCACTTTTCTGTCGTGAGAGAAAATTTCCACCACAACAGTATTCCACAAAAGAAATTTCCGCCAGTAGTTTCCACGAGAAAATTTCCATCATCGGTTTCCCACGAAACAAGTTTCCGCCAGTACGAGAACATATCCATCATCGGTTTCCGTCACGAGAGAAATTGCCGTCAGTAGTTTCCGCTACGAGAAAATTTCCATCAGTTTTCTGTCGTGAGAAAAATTTACACCAACAGTTCCCCACGAAAGAAATTTCCGACAGTAGTTTCCACGAGAACATTTCCATCAGGTTTCCGCCACAGAAAATTTCCATCACTTTTCTGTCGTGAGAGAAAGTTTCCACCACAACAGTATTCCACAAAAGAAATTTCCGCCAGTAGTTTCCACGAGAAAATTTCCATCATCGGTTTCCCACGAAACAAAGTTTCCGCCAGTACGAGAACATTTCCATCATCGGTTTCCGTCACGAGAGAAATTTCCGTCAGTAGTTTCCGCCACGAGAAAATTTCCATCAGTTTTCTGTCGTGAGAAAAATTTACACCAACAGTTTCCCACGAAAGAAATTTCCGACAGTAGTTTCCACGAGAACATTTCCATCAGGTTTCCGCCACGAGAAAATTTCCATCACTTTTCTGTCGTGAGAGAAAATTTCCACCACAACAGTATTCCACAAAAGAAATTTCCGCCAGTAGTTTCCACGAGAAAATTTCCATCAGTTTTCTGCCGTGAGAAAATTTTCCACCACCAGTTTCCCTTCCCACGAAAGAAATTTCCGCCGGTAGTTTCCACGAGAAAATTTCCAGCCTACACAGTGACAAAACAGAAATCTGGAAATTTTTTTTCCCCAGAAATTTTCTGACTTTTTTTTTTTCCCTCTTTTTTTGACACACCGGGTTTTCCCGGTGTCTGACACCGGGACACCGGGTTTTTAAAGTCCCCTGGCAAACATGAAATGTTGGAGGAAATTAGAAGCTCGTCGCCGCAAACCGTGGCGTTTTCACTTGCGTCCTGATCCAGCTTTACGTAAAAAACGATCAGGCACTGCGTTCAACGAAAAATTATAAAACACCGAAATGTCCACCATGTCATGGCGCACCCCGTCGAGAAAAAGCAAGTTCACGTACCCAAGTGAGCTAGGCGCTGCTTTCGAGCGGGTGACGGGGAGCAAACCCTTGAGAGCGTTCAACGAAAACAACTCTCTCTTCCCTCATCATCATCATTAGTTTTGTATCAGCCGCGGTTGTGCGAGTGACGAGCTCTTATTTTTTGAGTGGGATGAACTGCAGGGGTCTTTAAAAGTTTGGTGGTTGGAGCGGAAAACCCGGTGTCAGCCAAAAACCCAGTTTTTTTTTTTTGTGTTAACAATGCATCGTTGGTACTAAAAATTAGTAGTTGGCAGCGTACTAAAAGCAACTCACCAAATCAGGTGAAAAGCCGCTAGTGCGCACAAACAAACGGAAGCGCCATACTAATTTTCTTCCAACACTTGGGCACAGTGCATAATACAGAGACGTGATTTTGGTCAAAAACGGGTGTTTTGCGCATCTGGACGTTTTTTTGGCCTGAAGGCTTTGTATTCGGGCACAGCGGGAGGCGCAGCTCTTGGGGCCATGGGTCGTTTCGGTTTCGGGTGGTGCGAGCGTGAGGCGCGTCTATCCAAGATGGTGTGTGAGGGCAGTATTCATGGCATTCACGGTGGGCAAGGGTACTTCACAAAGGCAGAACAAGACTGATGAAAGGTCGCAGTGGGGAAGCAAATATAGGTGTCGTGGAGGGGTCGGGCCAAGTTTACTCCACTGCATCTCCGCTGAGCGCGCCTCAAAATGCGCAGAGTTGAAAAGCTGCGTTCGACGCTTGCTGTGCCAAGGGGGAGTGTCAGTGCCAGACGCAGAAGCAACACGGCCTCTGGATACAGCGACGACAACTTTCCTAGCCTGTGGAGCTCCACGAACTTTTTTACAGCTTAGTTTGTAAAGGTCGGAGAGGCTGAATCAGGCTTGATCCGAGCCAGTTCTACGAGCACACGCGGGAGCTCTTCAACGTGCGTACTCTGCCGACCCTCCTCGACCCTCCGCAACCCCCTCGACCCTCCGCCGGCCCTCCCTCCCATGCACACCCGGAGCCCCACCCATAGTTCATGTGTGTACTGGAGTACACCTTGACACAAGATCCGGACACGAATTTATATATATATATATATATATCTGTTTTTTTTTTGCGCATTTGAGGTGCGCAAAAGACCCCCTGTATTATCCTATGCTTGGGCAGCAGGGATGCCTTGGGACAAAAATCTACGCTCTAAACCGGGGTTTTGGGGAATCACACGGCATTCAGCGGTGACCCTACTGTAGCCCAGACCCGCACAGTAGGCTGTCTTGACGCTTCGGGTGGGGGGAGACCTGCCCGGGCAGCGATATATTTTGTGGTGGTGAGCCAACTTTTGGCTTCTGCGTGCGTGTGCCGCCTCTGGTGCACGATTGAACCAGCGTTAAACTCCGGAACACCGATCCAGCAACTCTTTTTGGGGCGGTTTTGTGTCCTGCGTGAATGAGCCCTGCGCCGCAGGCGCGGCAACTTTTAAACGGTCGCACTTACGGATCAAAGCAGATGGGCAGTAGGGTGGCTCGTCACAACTAGGTTGGCTGACATGTCAATTAAACCTGCGCCGCAGGCGCGGAAATTTTGACGGTCGCACTTACAGCTAAACAGATGGACGGAAACACGTTGGTTGTTCACCGGCTGCAGCAGGTTTTCGTCCTGCACAACGCCCCTGCATTGCCTGCCACGGTGGAACACTGTGAACAGAATGAGCAAATAATGCGGTAGCCCCATTACAAAAGATACTCAGCCAAAATACCTGCGCCGCAGGCGCGGAAATTTTTTGGCGCCTTTCTGGCCAGCCAGCTAAGTACGAAGATCGCAAAACAGTTTTCCGTGAAAGAAATTTCCGCCGGTGGTTTCTGCTATGAGAAGATTTTTTCCATCAGGTTTCTGCCACGAGAAATTTCCACCGATGGGTTCCGTTAGAAAACATTTCCACCAACAATTTCTGTTAGAAAAGTTTTCCGCCAAGCTTCCCGTGAAAGAAATTTCCGCCGGTGGTTTCTGCCATGAGAAAATTTCCATCAGTTTTCTGTCGTGAGAAAATTTCCACCAACAGTATTCCACAAAGAAATTTCCGCCAGTAGTTTCCACGAGAACATTTCCACCAGGTTTCCACCACGAGAGAAATTTCCGCCAGTAGCTTTCGCCTCGAGAAAATTTCCACCAGTTTTCTGTCACGAGAGAAATTTCCACCACCAGTTTCCCACGAAACAAATTTCCGCCAGTAGTTTTCACGAGAACATTTCCATCGTCGGTTTCCGTCACGAGAAAAATTTCCGGCAGTAGTTTCCGCCACGAGAAAGTTTCCATCAGTTTCCTGTCGTGAGAAAAATCGACCAACAGTTTCCCACGAAAGAAATTTCCGACAGTAGTTTTCACGAGAACATTTCCATCAGGTTTCCGCCACGAGAGAAATTTCCGCCAGGTTTCCGCCACGAGAAACTTTCCATCACTCTTCTGTCGTGAGAAAATTTCCACCAACAGTATTCCACAAAAGAAATTTCCGCCGGTAGTTTCCACGAGAAAACTTCCATCAGTTTTCTGTCCTGAGAAAATTTTCCACCACCAGTTTCCCTTCCCACGAAAGAAATTTCCGCCGGTAGTTTCCACGAGAAAATTTCCAGCCTACACAGTGACAAAATAGAAATCTGGAAATTTCTTTTCCCAGAATTTTTTTGACTTTTTTTTTCCCCCCTCTTTTTTTGACACACCGGGTTTTCCCGGTGTCTGACACCGGGACACCGGGTTTTTAAAGTCCCCTGGGATAAACACCAGTCTTTTTCCCTCCGAGGTTTTATTGTCGCAAACGAATCCCCGTGTGCAGCGGCGGTGCCCACAGCACACACTAAGCATCCATGCGGAGCATCGAGCTCGTGTAACAGCCCGCGCACACGTATCAGCTCTGCCACGCCCACATCATCGCACACACACGTATCAGGTTACCACACAATGCACACCCACCCTCTCCGGTAGCTCTCGGTCCGCTGACCTCTGCGGTCTTTGAAAGTTAGCTAGAATGCCACCGAAGCAGCAGAACGTGCCCTAGTGTTCCTTCCGCGTGGAGGCACACGGAGGAGGGCCTCCGTAGGGGTGCCTACCCCCGCGAGTAATAAGGTGCCTCCAAGGCAGGTTTTATATAGCAAGGTGGCCGGTGCTTCCTCACGGGCCCCGACGCACGCCGCGTTCTCCTCCAAACCCTCACTGTCGTTTCTCTCCACACACGCCTTGTCCTACAGCCCCATACACGGTGAGGTCCAGCCTCAGAAGAAGCTGGTGTTAAAGAGGGTGTGCCCGAGTCACACGTGAAAAGCGGGTGCTACAACCAAAACGCGTGTAAATCCACACCCGAAAAGCGGATGTAACACCCGCTTTTTCAAGCAAACCTTTTGAACACCAGCTATAGCTCCAGCTTCTGAGGCTGGACTCCACCGTGTACAAAGGCAGGGTAAAGGGAGGCGGGGATTCAGCGGCGAAGAAAAACATGTGTAAAACCATGGACCAAACGCAAGAGTTTTATAAAAAAGGAGGAACCTAGACATCGGCGTTCAGCCATGCACATGCACATGCAATGTGTGGGAAAATAAAATGAGTGGACCCTCCGTCATCGTTACCCGCCAGGGCACAGTGTCCGAAGACAAACTGTAGGACCGGTGTGTGTCCCTTCGCCATGAGCCTTTCGAGCAGTTGCTATCAGATTTCGATGTTGGCTGGCTCTTTTTGCTTGTGCGGGCCTCGCTTTAGCTCGCTCAGCAGTGAGCTGGAATCCGTCAGGAACCAGGTGGTAGCTTGAGTGCGCTTGGTCCTGTGAAACGCCTTTTGTTAGTTGATCTTGCTCAATTTCCGCCATTTGAATCGCTCAACGGGCAGGTCCTCGTCCGCACGAACGACATCATGACCGTCGGTAGAACACACGTGCCCGTGAAGGAGCTAGACGGCGCCGGAAGCATGGTGGTATTCTGCCAGGATTTCGCAGATCCCCACGGGAACATGAGGTTTGTTCTTTTGATAGTAGTAGAGAACACCCTGGAAATACCCGGTGTGTACGAGGTAGTTGTAAACCTGAGTGACTATTGCATCGCCGCAGCACACGAAACCGTTCGCAAAATGAAACTCGAATTCACACAGCGCGTGGCTCTCGTCCGCCTTGGTAGATCCCAGCGGTCAGCTACTCGAAACGGAGGTCGTGGCAACCGCTGTGTACGTGCCGTTTGAGCAGCAGTCGGCCGGCTTTGCCACGCAGCTGGCAGAGATTCGGTTTGCAAGCAGCCTCACCGGGCAAAAAGTCGTTGTTCCAACAGTCGGCGCCAGCGCTGTCCAGGTGTCGCCTGACACTCCAATCGTATGCCCCGCGTCAAGCTTTCGTTAGCCGCTCTTTCAGCTCGGCTGGGGATCGGACGTCCCCCGCGGGCAACCCCAGGCGGGCACTCCGGTGCATATCCGATGGAAGCTGGAAAGAACCGCAAACGAGTCTCACCAAACTCAACAAATGACCTGCGTGACCCATTGATGCATTCCACGTCTGCAGGGTCCTTGCGTTCAGTTCGCGGCTTCTGTGGGTATACAGACTTGAGTTCACGACTTTTGGAACCGAAGCTTACTCTTGAGATCCGGTGTGGAGGGCCATTGTTACCTGACAAAACCCACTCATGCAGCCTGAGTTCAGCCCCGCGCACCTAGCGCTCACAAGGCAACCCGTGATCACTTCGGTGTGAGGGGGATCAGTCCTGACCGAGCCTAATGCCTGCCGGGGAAAACTTGGTAACTTTGTGCTCAGCGGTCCCACGAATCATGTTCCACGTCCTGTGATTCGTACTTTTAAACTTGGGATAATTAGCTTATAGCCACCAAGAAACTTTTTATTTAGCTTATAGCCACAAAAAACTTTTTATTTAGCTTATAGCCAGGAGGGCCTGAAACTTTTTATTTAGCTTAGGGCAGACTATTTTTTTTTTTTTGATCCGCGTCCTAGCGCGCGGAAAATTTTGGGAAACCGTGAAAAAAAAAATAGTTGAAAAAAAAAATATTTTTTCTTTTTTGCTGTGGGAAGGGCACAACAGGGTGCCACGGGGGGACTCCAGATGGTCACTGAAGTCCGCGCTTCGGCTGCGGAAACACCAACCCCCGCTCGTGGGGCCAACACGTCAGCGGAACGCCGGATTAGAAGCTCACTGTGAATCTCTAATTTGTTATGACCCCCTGACCTATCTGTTGCTGCAGCACCACGAAAGCTGTGACGCCGGCAAATTTCACCTTGACTAAGTGAGTGTTGCATGCTAATGCAAAAACAGGGCACAAGCAAAGGGAAGGGACACTGCCGTGTTTTTGCGCCATCGATGTTGAGATTGGTGCAGTGAAGGATCGACACCTCCTTGAGATCAACGACCTGTCGTTGTCCTTCATGGAGATGTTTCAGCAGATCATAAAAGACCGTCACCTCCGGACGCCTGCCGAGTATGATGATGATGTGGTGGTGTCGGCTAGGGCTGATAGCAGGAGTGTGTGGAGAGATGTTTCTCTTGGGGCTTGTCTGTGCAGGCCATGGACTCCATGCAGTACCGGGAGGTTCGGTACGTTGTGAAGCAAAAGTTCCCGTAGCTCGAACACCTGTCAACGCCTTCGACCTGCTGATGAAAAAGAGCCAAGCCCGCGTGAAGCCGCTGCAAGTGGGTGAAACGAAGTCGTGGATAGTGTTGTTCAACAGGCTAGTCCAGGAAGAATTCGACAGGGCCCTCCTGGTCGATGAAAAAGGGCATCCGTTCTATCAGGAAGTGGCCAAGACCCTTCTCAAACTTGATGGGCTCCCACTTTCTGTGCAGCTGTTGCAGTAGTATGAGGGCACCACAACAAGGTGAACTCAGCATCCACTGCACGAAACTGCAGGAAGTGAGAGATGTGGTGTGTACCCGTATCGTCACGCAGCAAGCGCAAAACCAACAGCGCACTGAGCAACGCAGTGCGGGAGTTCCATCCAGAAACCCTGTTTGCGACGGGGTCCATCGTGAAAGCGGAGGGGTCTTCTTCTTGGGGAGAGCTGGAAGGGCAATTCGCCGAGGCAATTCGAGCCGTTTTCACTGGACACCGTGCCCAGCCTCTCTGACGATCGCCGTGCTCGGTTCAAGCAGATCCAAGGGGTAAAGACGAGCTTCCCCTTCGGTGTCCACAAATACAACGCTGGGGGGCAAGCGCTTGGTATTCAAGCTGCCACCGAGCGACCGCCGCCTACAGGAGGATGTCGTCAAGGCGTTCAAGTCGTGCATCGGGACGGGGAAAAGGTTCCACACCCGGGCCATGAGGATGAAATTCGTCGAGGTCTGGGGTGTTCCGCGTACCATCCTCAAGACGATGTACTACATGTTCGTGACTGGAGATGTGAACCCCCTGCGCACATCAACCGAAAGCCACCTGGCTGAACTCCTCACAACTGATTCACCCCAGTGAGGTTGCATTCCGAAGCTCGTCAAAAGAGTCTAAATACGACGGCTACTGGGACGCCATGGGCCGCGTTCTTGAGAAGTGCGGTACTGTCGTGGACGAGAGGCGTCATGGAGAAGTTTCACGCCTCACGTTTGAGGTCCCCGCAAGCATCCGGCTTCTCATGGAAGAAGTGCAGAAGCGGCTTCCGGCCGATGCCCACGTCCCGTCCGAAACGTGGGTACGATACCAATTCTGGCCGAGTACGCCGAACAACACGGTTGCTCCCAGGCAGTCGCAAGGCCCACGACTAGACGCCTACTACTGTCGGTGGCAGCAGCTCTACGCTGAAGGCTCACCTGGTCCCTCCGTACAACAAAAAGCCTGAGCACATGCAGACGACGGGCATTTCCCAGTGCAAAAAGTCGCCGAAGAATCAAAGTGAGGGACGCGTACCCTTCCGGGCCCCCACCCCCCGACCGCTTGCCATCAAGACCACCCCCTCCACACAGGAACCCACAGGCCAGGTGACTTGCCAAACTATTTTTTTTTAAAAAAACTATTTTTTTTTGCGCGCGCGCGCGGAAAATTTTCAGGGGTCGGGGGACGCGGATCAAAAAATAAAAATAGTCTGCCCTTATAGCCACAAAAAACTTTTTATTTAGCTTATAGCCACAAAAAACTTTTTTATTAGCTTCGAGCCACATTTTGCAAATTTTTGGTCATTTTTCTGAGTTGGCAAAATTTTGGCCGAAATTTTGGTCGAATTTTTGGTCAAAAATTTGGTCGAATTTTTGGTCAAAGTTTTGGTCAAATTTTTGGTCGATTTTTTGGTCGATTTTTTGGTCGATTTTTTTTGGTCAAAATTTTGGCCGAAATTTTGGTCAAATTTTTGGTCGTTTTTTTGGTCGATTTTTTTTGGTCAAAATTTTGGTCAAAATTTTGGTCAAAATTTTGGTCAAAATTTTGGTCAAAATCTTGGTCAAAATTTTGGTCGAAATTTGGTCAATTTTTTTGGGTAATATACCAGGATATGCGCGAAAAACTAAAATTTACAAATATATGCGCGGTGCATATATTTGTAAATTTTAGTTTTTTCGCGCATATATTTGTAAAAAAAAACAGTCTTTTCGCGCATATATTTGTAAAAAAAACAGTTTTTTCGCGCATATATTTGTAAAAAACAGTTTTTTCGCGCATATATTTGTAAAAAAAAAAAAAAAAGTTTTTTCGCGCACTACAAATACGTTTTCTTTGCAACAAAAGCAGAGCGCCTCTCATCACTGGAGGCTGGCATACCCAGACCCGCAAACCCGCATACCCTAACCCGCAAACCTTCGCATACCCTAACCCGCAAACCCGAACCCGCCAACCCTAATACCCGCATACCGAGACCCGCAAACCCGCCAACCCGCGCCCCTAACCCGCAAACCCGCAAACCCGCGTGCCGGAACTGTTTTGCAAATACACACAGCAGATCAAAGAAAGGGGGGAAAGGTGGAAAATGCAGATCAAACGGGAGTAGAATGTGCACACGCTTATCCGACTCTTGACTTACTATGCCGTGTTCTGAAAGCTGTCGAGGGGCCCCTCCATAGGTTCTCGCATGATTCGTTCGCCTTTGTAACACTATCCGTTTGTAGTACGCTTCGCAATTGTGTTCTTGCACTCTAGCCGAATGGCGGGTGGCGGATTTCCGCGCTCGTACCTTGTGTCTTTTTGAAACACTGCCACGGGGCTGGTGGCCCCCAAAAATGGAAAAAAAAAAATTGCTCAACTTCATCAAAAATTACCGCAGTTTTTGTTCCAAAATTTTAAAATTCAAAAAACCCAATTTTTTTCCGGAATTTCTTTTTTGGCCATTTCCAAAAAGACACAAGGTTTTGACCCTGCATGGTACATCCGTTGTGGAACCTCTCGTTGTTTTTGGCATCATACACCCGAAATAGTCACTTTGTGGGCCCTATAATAGGCTACGAACTTCATGGTATTTTTACAAATGTGTGAGTGTATGTCATTTTGTATAGTATGTTGAAGTACATTCATTGTGGACCCCATATTCTCGCGATGCTGTGTTTGGCGTCAAAACCCCGTCTGAATTCACTTTTGATGGCTTTAATGAGGCTAAACACTCGAAATAGGCACTTTGGGGGGAATTTTTTTTGAAAGGGTCTCCCAACAAGAATTGTGGCATATGCGCGAAAAAACTGTTTTTTACAAATATATGCGCGAAAAAACTGTTTTTTACAAATATATGCGCGAAAACCTGTTTTTTTTACAAATATATGCGCAAAAAAACTAAAACTGACAAACATATGCACCGCGCATATATTTGTCAATTTTAGTTTTTTCGCGCATATATTTGTAAAAAAAACAGTTTTTCGCGCATACGTTTCGTATGCGCGCAGTTTTTTCGGCAGTTTATCGCGCATATATTTGTAAGTTTCCCAATTTTTTTGGTCTACAATTAGACTCCAATCCCTGAGAACACACCCATGGCGGGATTCGAACCATTTACCCGGCCATTGACTGTGACAACTGTGTGATTTGGATTCGAACTCAAGTTTCCAATTTCAAGTTTCAAGTTGCAAGTTTCTTCAATGTGTGGGATACGTTTGGGGGAGTCAAGGTGATTCTGGGGTAGCGTCTAATCTCATCCCATTTCAACTTTGCCTAGGTCTCGTTTACTTGGACCCCCTTTCTGCCAATTTGCGACTGCCGACTTGCGGCGCAACACTTTGGCAACCATTGCGTTGTTAACTCTCTTGACCTCCAACAACCTTCTTCGTCAGCGAGTTCGTGGCGGTGTTCGTGACAGGGACTATCAGATTCCTGCAACCCGGCGGCATCTGGACGGCCGTAGTGGGAGCAAGGGGTGCAACACGCTAAAAGACTGGAAGTACCGGGCATAAATGTTGCGAGCATACGGGTGCTGAAAGAGAAACCGGGAAACATGATACATAGCTCGCAGAGTTCAGACCAGGGTACTTTTCGATGACACTCTCTTTAACGCAAACGGCGGCAAGCTCTTTGTGGACGATTTTTCAAGTCGGTTCTTATGTAGCCTTCGGGCGTAAACACACGTGGGTGACCCTATCTAGACTGTTTCGAGTATCAGACTCCAAAAATTCAAGCAATGATAAGATGATACGACTGTTTCGAGTGATGAGATGATAAGACGTGGAGAAGGTTGGACTCGCTCCGGGTGGGCGGCGGCTGCGGACGGTCTTTAGTCAAACGAGAAGAGTAGTATGTGCTCACTTCTCTTCTGTCAGCTTTCTCGTGTACCGACGGTTGAGTGGGATCCTCCTCATGAGGGCACTCGGAGGGCACCCTCGAATAATTGAAAAGTGGTGTCCATCCTCGTGCAGCAGGTACACAGTTGCTGCCGCAGGTTTCTGTGGTGGTTCTGTGGTTGTCATACTAAAATCTGTTTTTTCGCCGGAAAGGCGGAGGGTGATGCAGACGAAGCGAACATGGTAGATGCACACTGCCAGTAGCAGTGTTTCTGCATCCGCCCATGCCTTGTTTTGCTTGGCGGCTGCTGTCCATGCCTCATAGGTGGGCCCCCCTAGCTCCACTTGCTCTCGGAGCCTTGTGTGTATTTCGGGGGGGGGAACCTGGCTAAACAAGTGTGCCCTTAGCTTGGCATGCCCAAGATGCAAGCTCTTGTAAGCCGCAAAAAACGGAAACTCCGACTCCAGCAATGCCCAGTAAAAGCAGTTGCCGTCCCGCTCGACGTCCATTGCGTCAGTCTTCGTTTTCTCCAGAACCTCGCGGACGTACATGGGGTATGTTGACCAGTCACCCTGTCGGTCCACAGGACCCACTTTATCCCCGTTGTCTCCCCCCGCCCCCTTCTTCCCCTTCTCCACCTTTTCCACCTTTTCCTTCTTTTCAACCCTGGGTGCAGCTGGGTGCTTGCACGTTGCTCGATTGTGTCCACACTGGAGACAGTTTGAGCACACAACGAGCCGTTTTTTGGGGTCGGGGAGAACTTTCTCGTCTTCGCCATGCGATCGATGTCGCTTCTTTTGCGGCCGGCCTTTCGACTTCTTGAAGACAGGGGGCTTGAGGCTGTCTTCACGAATTCCCAGCAAGCCAGGAAGCGGGGAGATGATTCCGGCGTATGTCTTCCGATAGGCCAGAATCTTCCAGCGCGGATGGACGACGTCCAGGATGCTCCGTTCTTCCGCCCGAGCCGCCGCCGCCACGTGAACGCAGGGTAACGCGGTCACAAGCTTGCTCTCTAAACACGAGCACGTGAAGTCGTCTTCACGTAACTCCACTGCCTCCCGCTGCTGCTTGAGCACTACTTCATACTTCCCGTCACCTGCAGGCCGCACCACCATTGGCGCAGCCTCCACTAACAACCGTCCCAACATCTTGCCTACCGATGGCACGCAAGATGATGCTGATGCATTAGCCAACATGCCCCTACGCGTGTGAAAGAGCTCCTGTGTGTACACCCGGAGGCGATCAAACAAGATCACTACATTCGGAGACTCCCGGATCGGCAACAACGCCGCATTCAGAGACTCTGCATCGTTGCTCGTGAACTGTGAGAAGCGACACGTTCCGATGAACGCACTGCTGAAGCAGCCCTGGATATTGGTCAAGTACTGGGCGACGTTACCCTTCTTCTGCTTTTCCAATGCGAGCATCTCTTCCTCGAACTGCTCTTTCGTCAGGGCCCTGGAAGCCTTCCAGACACTGCTGCACGACCCTGCACCAAAGTGTGACTTCACGTTTTTTTTGATATGCTCCGTGCACGAGAGGGAAGCTTTCTCCGGTATCACTCGACTAGCAGCCGCAATGATACCTTTATCGCGGTCGCTCATGACCACATCGAATGGAATCGCCTGCTTCAACTGTGTGAAGAAGGCAGTCCAAGACTCCTCGTCCTCGCCAGAGCACAGTGAAAAGGCGACAGGAAACAGTCCACCGTCCGCATCCTTTCCCACAGCAACAAGAAGAGTCCCCTTGAGACTTCCCTTAAGGAACGTTCCATCCACAGAAACAATGGGCAGAGCCACACGCATAGCGGCTCTGCAAGCACCAAAGGTCACGAAGCACGACCTGAATCGTTCCTCTCCTTCTACCTCCTTCGTTTGCACATCCCAGATGCAGTCTGGGTCGTGCTGAGCCAGACGCTCGAAATACCCGCGAAGTCTTGCGAAACCAGCCGCCGCGCGCAACCTCGTCTCATCCAGCGCTTTCTCCTTGGCATCCCACGCTACCGCGTATGTGATATCCATCCCCATGCGGGACTTCACGAAGGCCTGGATCTGAGCAGGCGTCAGATCGACCTTCGTTTGCATGAGGTCGCCCACCTCCCGAGCAAGCCACGGTGCCGAAAATCGGCTCGTCGTTTTCTCCGTCTGTTGCAAGTTGCAGCAGGTGTGGGCCACGCTCTGCGATACGCGGAGTTGGCCGTCTTCCCTCTTGTAGGCGTTGCATTTGAACTGGCAGCAGCCGCCGTTTGACTGTTTCTGCTTGCACCGGAACAGCGTCCTCTTGGCATCCATTCTCTTGCACACGTTTGTGCTTGATGCTGCAAATGTGGCCCTGAACACAGCGTCACAGAAATCGCTGTTGTGAGGATAAGTGTCTCCGATACAAGGGAAGCTGGAGGCAGAGGCGCCAGGCGCAACAGACGGGGCAGATGCCGCAGAATCTGGTGCAGGTGCTGGCACGGTCGGTGCGGATGTCGCGGACGTAGGGGGCATTTGTGCCGTTGAATCTGGAGCGGGTGCTACGGTCGGTGCGGATGTCGCGGACGTAGACGGCATTTGTGCCGTTGAATCTGGAGCGGGTGCTGGCACGGTCGGTGCGGATGTCGCGGACGTAGGGGGCATTTGTGCCGTTGAATCTGGAGCGGGCGCTGGCACGGTCGGTGCGGATGTCACGGACGTGGGAGACTTTTGCGCTGTTGATGGTGTTCCGGGCACAGAGGGTGTACATGACAAGGGTGGCAGTTGCTGCACAATACGCTGCAGGGTTTTGACTAGAACGGTGGGAGAAGCCTGCAGCCCAACAACAATATTCCCAACGTCGTGCTGCGCGGCGTAAGTCAGTAACGGAATGAGATCATCCGCAGAGCTGACAAACTTCTCCAACTGAAGGATTGCATCCAAGACACCGACTGAAGACATTTGCGACACAGCTTTGTGGGTTGGGAACCTTCCAACGCGCCCAAACCGCCCGAAAACCCCTACCTGCAGCGAAGATGAACGTGTGCAAATAGGTGTGGCCACTCCAGTAGCTGGCACAGCACGGCAAAAGGTTTTCTGGGTTCGAATTCCGTGTGTGATTTTTCTCAGATTGGCTAACAATTGACCAAAAATTTTGACCAAAAAATTTGACCGATTTTTTTTGATCAAATTTTTTGACCAAAAAAATTTGACCCAAAATTATGACCAAAAATTTTGACCGATTTTTTTTGACCGATTTTTTTTGACCAAAAATTTTTGACCCAAAATTATGACCAAAAATTTTGACCCATTTTTTTTGACCAAAATTTTTGGGAAACTTACAAATATATGCGCGATAAACTGCCGAAAAAACTGCGCGCATACGAAACGTATGCGCGAAAAACTGTTTTTTTTACAAATATATGCGCGAAAAAACTAAAATTGACAAATATATGCGCGGTGCATATGTTTGTCAGTTTTAGTTTTTTTGCGCATATATTTGTAAAAAAAACAGGTTTTCGCGCATATATTTGTAAAAAACAGTTTTTTCGCGCATATATTTGTAAAAAACAGTTTTTTCGCGCATATGCCACAATTCTTGTTGGGAGACCCTTTCAAAAAAAATTCCCCCCAAAGTGCCTATTTCGAGTGTTTAGCCTCATTAAAGCCATCAAAAGTGAATTCAGACGGGTTTTTGACGCCAAACACAGCATCGCGAGAATATGGGGTCCACAATGAATGTACTTCAACATACTATACAAAATGACATACACTCACACATTTGTAAAAATACCATGAAGTTCGTAGCCTATTATAGGGCCCACAAAGTGACTATTTCGGGTGTATGATGCCAAAAACAACGAGAGGTTCCACAACGGATGTACCATGCAGGGTCAAAACCTTGTGTCTTTTTGGAAATGGCCAAAAAAGAAATTCCGGAAAAAAATTGGGTTTTTTGAATTTTAAAATTTTGGAACAAAAACTGCGGTAATTTTTGATGAAGTTGAGCAATTTTTTTTTTTCCATTTTTGGGGGCCACCAGCCCCGTGGCAGTGTTTCAAAAAGACACAAGGTACGAGCGCGGAAATCCGCCACCCGCCATTCGGCTAGAGTGCAAGAACACAATTGCGAAGCGTACTACAAACGGATAGTGTTACAAAGGCGAACGAATCATGCGAGAACCTATGGAGGGGCCCCTCGACAGCTTTCAGAACACGGCATAGTAAGTCAAGAGTCGGATAAGCGTGTGCACATTCTACTCCCGTTTGATCTGCATTTTCCACCTTGCCCCCCTTTCTTTGATCTGCTGTGTGTATTTGCAAAACAGTTCCGGCACGGCGGGTTTGCGGGTTTGCGGGGTTTGCGGGTTAGGGTATGCGGGTTTGCGGGTCTCGGTATGCGGGTATTAGGGTTGGCGGGTTCGGGTATGCGGGTTTGCGGGGTTTGCGGGTTAGGGTATGCGAAGGTTTGCGGGTTAGGGTATGCGGGTTTGCGGGTCTGGGTATGCCAGCCTCCAGTGATAAGAGGCGCTCTGCTTTTGTTGCAAAGAAAACGTATTTGTAGTGCGCGAAAAAACTTTTTTTTTTTTTTTTACAAATATATGCGCGAAAAAACTGTTTTTTACAAATATATGCGCGAAAAAACTGTTTTTTTTACAAATATATGCGCGAAAAGACTGTTTTTTTTTACAAATATATGCGCGAAAAAACTAAAATTTACAAATATATGCACCGCGCATATATTTGTAAATTTTAGTTTTTCGCGCATATCCTGGTATATTACCCAAAATTTTTGGCCAATTTTTTGACCAAAAAATTTTGACCAAAATAAAAAGTTTTTTGTGGCTATAAGCTAAATAAAAAGATTTGAAAGTGCTATAAGCTAATTAAAAAGTTTTACTTTAGGTGGCTATAAGCTAAATAAAAAGTTAGCAGGTGGCTATTAGATAAAAAGCCCTTTAAACTTAATCCATGGATCATGTTCTACCTCCTGTGATTCGTGTGAACTTTTTACAACCGTGTACTTTCCTACAGCAGGACAGGTTCTGCATCTGTTCATTGGGCAACTAATTTCGTTCCCAACGAAGTTGAAACCAAAGACCCAGAAGACCCACCGTTCCTTTTGATCCTTGCAGCACCAACCAGCCAGGGCTTAGGTCTGGTCAGGCAGTCCAGGCTGATCGGACTCTCTGTCCAGGCTGTCTGGTCACGCAGTCCAGGCTGGTCGGATTGACTGGTCTGGTCAGGTTCTGTGGTCAACAAATTTCGTTCCCTTATATCCCAACCAACAACATTTCCCCCCGCCCAAGGCAATCCCATTGGGATATGGTCTGGTCAGGTTCTGTGGTCAACAAATTTCGTTCCCTTGTATCCCAACCAACAAAATTTCCCCCCGCCCAAGGCAATCCCATTGGGATATAAGGGAACAAAATTCCAAGTGTTGGGATATAAGGGAATTCCACCTACAAAAACCACGGGTACCCAGTGTGCCCAGAGTGCCTTAACTGTGGCGAGCAACGAACAGTTTTACCCTGCAAATCTACCCAAAAAAAACCTTATTTTAGGACGGAAACAACCCGCACCACGTGAAGCACCGCAAGTGCCGCGAAATCCAAGCACCACACTGCGAGAAAATACATATAAACGCGGACAACAGACCGGTACGGGCTACAAGGCAACCCCTGCTCAACTTGTAGAACGTGGGAGGCCCAAGACTACACTCCACGAAGGAATGTACTTGGTCTCGGTCACAAACAGTCCCGGACATGGCTAGCCATAACCCATAACGAAAGCGTGCACGCAATATACAACCCGTAACCACATAGCCCTTTCTTGCTCTAAGAGAACCCATTCATGAACGGTCACACGGAGACCCTAAAACCCCGGAATTTCAAGCGAACTTTAACTCTAAAAAAAGAACGCCGTCACCGGCAGCTGGCTGCAAATAACGCCGGAGACGCAAAAACTTTGATTCGCAGAGCGATCATGCCTTTTAGAACGAGCAAGGAGTGCTCTGTTGCAGTATGCTCCGAACGAGGCAGCGCTGACCACGTGCTCACGGCTAACGACGATCACCACACAAGAAGCTATGGACCGGAAGCCCCCCCCAAACCCCCCACTGTCACACCCCACACAAAGCTGAACCTCGCAAGCACAAAACGTCGAAAGACACCCAATCTGTACGCCCACAACTACGGGATCGTCGGAAACACAAAGAAAACACGAACACGCAGGACGGCGCCGCGGTGAACCTCGTCGACAACGACCTGGGCACCGACTGGATCGATTACGGCAAAGGTGACGTGAGCATCGAGCTGTCGGAAGCGGCCGAGTTTGACTCGTTCACGATGGTCACCGGGCGCAGCTCGCCCGAGAACGACATCGTGCAGTGGGAGCTCACGGGCTCGGTGGACAACGTGGAGTGGATCGTGCTGCACGAACAAGCCGCGAATTACCCCGTCCCCAGCAGCAGAGGCGCGCAACTCGCATGGTTCGACTTGTCCCGCTGGCAGCCAGCCGGCGCAGGCGGCGCGTCTACATGCACGGGGTGCCAGACCGTGAGATTCGACGACGTCATCACGTCACTGAGAGAGTGTAAGTACGTCTGTGAGCGCACTCAAGGCTGCACGCACATCAACTGGAACCCCGGTGACGTCGTGTGCTCGATGCACGCGTGCGCTTCGCAGCCGACCCTTCAGGCATCGACAACGCGCACTTGCTACAAGTTTAGTATGCTTTTCCGACTTCCATGTTTTGCCTTGACTGCCGTGTACACTTACATAAAAAGGGGCGGGGTCGAATGATATCACCTATGTTGTTAAAGGGGGGGGCCCTTATCATTATCAACACAAAAGAGAAATCAAAGTGTTATTATGCGATTTGTCGAATACTAAAAAAAATTCCGGGCAGCCGAACAGCAGCAGGATCGAGAGAATAGTGGTAGTGTTTTAGACAACGAGACGGCTCGTCAAACAATTGCTAGTCTTCGCCTTCGTTTTGACACGGACCCATTTTCTCGTCATCGGCAGGCAATTATGAAAGCTCACACGGGAACTTCTGCTTGCATCCAACACCCTCGCGTGGCTATCGCTCGCGTTAGGGTGCTTTATAAACCTGCTGCATGGACACAGCATCGATTAGTGTTCTAACTTGCGTTCTAACAACCACTGGGCACTACTTTCCGTGGTAAGCTGACACAGCGCTCGACTTAGAGTACGTGTGACCTGCACCATCCACTCAAACAATCACGGTAAATTGTCCAGGTTCCAGCTCTCCGTCTGCGCGCAATACACACCGCCTCCCACACACAGTCTCGCACCTCAAGTATCTTGTCTTCAAGCCGGTTCGCACAAGGGAAGTCCCGCTAACGATCTGGTTGCGAAATCCCTCCGACAAATCGGAGGCCCACTTCAAGGTGTTCATTTTCTCTGCGACAGTCGAAAGAAGGGTGGGACAACGAGCTTCTTGACTATTCTTCAAGACTATCGTGTTGCTCGCAGGCACGATTCGAAATCAATCTGATAAGTCCGTGCTATAGTGGCGTTGCCCCACACAGTTTGCACCAGCGTGAACTCTAAGCCTGTGATGTCTGATGAATTCTGGGGGCGCGCCATGCAGCCTCAGAAAAAACTGCGTCAATGTTACGTCTTTTGATGCAATCTGGACGCATGTTTCGCCTACATGTTGCTCTGACGAAGCTCCATCCTACACAGCGCATGTTCCGCTTGCTCATGTACGCTTGCACAGTTAATTGTATACCCTGGCGATCCGCTACATACGGGTTTTCGCTGATAAGGAGCCTGCCTGCTCTGGAACCTGGATGGCTGACCGTAGGCTTTTTTTTGTATAAGCACCTGCTTTGTAGGAAATACTTGGGGGAAATACAGGAGGCTGCCAGCCGCAAAAGATCAAAGGAGGTAAATATGCTGTAGCCCAGACGAAACACAGGTGAATCTGGGTTCAGTTGCGGGCGTAAGCGTTCAACAACTTGGCAAGTCGAAAGCAAACCCACAGGTAACGTGCCACGTATCCGATTCGCTAGGCGCTTCCGCAACGGCTGCTGTCTCTGAAATTGTGACGCTGCGCCCGCTTGAGCTGCCAAGAACACCGAGGTATGCACATCAGTCGTGAAATGAAGACAGACGAGGCGCGGACGTCACTCGTGCATGAAGGAACCACATACTAGCGGACTCGCGCCACTTCCCCGTGCGAGCGAGTCTCGGAACAGGACTTAAACCTGTAACCCAGGTGGCGACTGCCGACCATGACGGGTGCTGGCACCAGGAGTGTGGAACAGCTAATCAGGCCAAGCTCATTGCACAGAGTGAGCTTGCCACATCCTCGGTGAGATGTGCCGCCTGTGTAAAGACACTCAGCTGTTGGGGGCCGAAAACCACGTGCAGCTAACACCGCAGAGATGAAAACCGAAGTCTTGAGCCGAGTGCCGAATGGAGAAGCTGACAGCCCCACACTCTCCGTCCCCCGAAGAATCCCGCCCCACCCTTCGGAGTCACAGGACATGAAAGCAGTTTGTCGGAAACTCAAAGCCGACTGGTGAACCCGACACTTCGATTCAGCCGATACCCACTCAAAGCCCTGAACATAGACACACACACACACACGTCCGTGTACGTCGCAACCACCGCCAGCGGCCGGCTGGTGCATCAGCAGTAACGTAGGTGCATTGCGCAACTGGGCTAGACTCCGCTCAGGGGTTACCCATTACTGAGATTTCACACACACACGCATACACAATGAGTCAGCCGCGCCCTGGCATAGCTGCGACGGCACCCGCGAGCCCATTCGTGAAGGCACATGAGGCATGGGCAGCGAGCAGGCACCTGGAGCTCTTTAACAGAACAACATGGAAGGAGGAGGCGGAGTGGAAGGGAAGAGAGCAGGAGAGGGGCGCAAGCAGCCAGCGATCCCGACCAACAGCAAGGCAAGCGAGGAATGCGACGGCACGATGCGCGAGCAGCCGGCAGGACCATCAGCTGTGACGTGAGGATGTTGACAACGTAGGCTATACTCCGCTTCAGGGGTTACCCGAAATTGAATTCCAACACACCTAGCAAGCTTGCTTGAGCGTCTTCGGCGCGTCAAGTTGGAATCCTTACGTTTCTGAGCGAACTCCTCATATTATCCACTCGCCAAAAGCGAGGTTGGAGGGGTAAGCAACAACTGACAAACGCAGGCCCCACCGTTTGCCCCCTTTTTGTACTCCCCCTTCCACGCAGTTCCGCCAACGCGTACGCCCGGAACCTAACTGAAGCCGTCACGTCCGACGCTGAACGCTCATTGCTCTCACTCGACGAAGCCGGCCACGCGGCGGAAATTGTCCAATCGCTCAGTTTTGCTGACAGCAACTTGCGCCTGCAGGTCCGTTTTTTTCTGTGCATACAATCTTGCGGGGTGCCCCACAATGTATTGTCGAGGGCTTGCATTCAGCGTGAGTGAGCGCTCATGTTTTTTTTCGTAGTAACAATGCTTTGTAAATACGAAAGAGAACGCTGGCAGCATGTTTGGGAGAAGGTTAGCCTAACGATCATATTCACTCACTATCGACCACTAGCAGGCTAATCCTCTCCCGGCACGTACAAACAAGCACACGCCTATTCTTTTTTTTGTATAAGCACCTGCTTTGTAGGAAATACTTGAGGAGGCTGCCAGTTGCAAAAGATCAAAGGAGGTAAATGTGCTGTAGCCCACACGAAACACAGGTGAATCTGGGTTCAGTGGCGGGCGTAAGCGTTCAACAAAAAAGACCCATTTTGTAGTTGTATTGTTTCTCCCCCTCTAGCCTCCTTCGAAGTAAGCACAAGGCAGCCCCTCGAGTATTTTTGAAAGTATGCCAATCCTGCAGGGAATAGTTGACTAGACCTCTTGGGTTTGTGCTAACCACGAATTGGGGAGTCGGTAGAACCTACAAAGCCAAAAGCAGGACCGACCCCCCTTTTGTTCGTGAGAAAAAGCGAAGAATAAGTCTCACATCTATCCACCGTTCCCTCCAAAGCAGCTCATGACGGCGCCTGCCGTTCCTGGAGGCCGAGCGGCTGATGGCGGTCTTCCTGATGCTGGCGGAGATCGTCGGCCCGCGTCGCGGGGCTGCTGCTGGTTGGAGGCGAGCTCCAACCCCTGTTACAGGAGAAACAGCATTCTGCCCGAACTCCTGTTCTTTTCACACCAAGCATGCAATGTTGGAGGAAATGAGAAGCTCGTCGCCGCAAAGCTTAGCCAGCTTTACGTAAAGACCGATCAGGCACTGCGTTCAACGAAACTCTCTCCTCCCAGCATCATCATCATTAGTTTTGCATCAGCTGCGGTACGAGCTTATTCGCCCCAATATATTCCCTATTGTATTTCTTCAAACCGGATTTCCCACATTTACTTGCGTCCTGAATGACCCTTGCCAGCGTCTCCCGTCCAACTTCCCCACGCAGTTCGTGACGGCGACCCTGCCGTTCCTGGAGGCCGAGGCTGCCTCGATGGCTGCCGTGTCGTTCGTCGAACCCGCGCAGGCCGAGCGGCTGATGGCGGTCTTCCTGACGCTGGCGGAGATCGTCGGCCCGCGTCGCGGGGCTGCTCCTGGATGGAGGCGAGCTCCAACCCCTGTTACAGGAGAAACAGAGTCTGCCCGAACTCCTGTTCTTTTCACACCAAGCATGCAATGTTGGAGGAAATGAGAAGCTCGTCGCCGCAAAGCTTAGCCAGCTTCACGTAAAGACCGATCAGGCACTGCGTTCAACGAAACTCTCTCCTCCCAGCATCATCATCATTAGTTTTGCATCAGCTGCGGTACGAGCTTATTCGCCCCAAGATATTCCCTATTGTACTTCTTTAACCGGATTTCCCACACTTACTTGCGTCCTGAATGACCCTTGCCAGCGTCTCACGTCCAACTTCCCCACGCAGTTCGTGACGGCGGCCCTGCCGTTCCTGGAGGCCGAGGCTGCCTCGATGGCTGCCTCGTCGTTCGTGGAGCCCGCGCAGGCCGAGCGGCTGATGGCAGTCGTCCTGACGCTGGCGGAGATCGCCGAGGAGGACGTGTCGCCCCGCGACCCGGCTGCGAACGCGACGCTGCGCGCCGAAGCCGGCCGCAGCGTCGCGCTCGTCCTGCAGCTCCTGCTCCGGCCGCGCGCCCGGTTCCGCGTGCCGGAGGCGCTGCTCCGCACGTCGGCCCGCGTCGCGGCGCTGCTGCTGGCCGGCGGCGAGCGGCACTCCATCGTGCCGCCAGGCTCGCACCGGCCGCAAGCACAGTCCACCCCGGAAGAGCGGGCAACCCTGCTGCTTGACGTCCTCTGCGGGATGGGCTCACTCATGTTGAACAACCAAGCCTACGGGTCCTGCGCATCGTGCGAATCGTGCCAGGACAGCGGCATCGCCCTCAGCGCCTGCTTGGACACCGCCTTCTCGATCCGCGGCAAGCGCGTGGAACCCTCGGCCGAGAGCGCGATGGTGTTCCCCGCCACCGTCAACGGCCAGCATTCGCTCATCCGAGACCAAGCGGCCCGCGTCGAACTCGGTGCGCCGCTGGCCCTCGTCGGCTTCACGCTCCCTGCGAGCCCCCGGAGCTACGACGCGGATGCCGTCGTCCTGCGTGGGCCCCCCGCGTACTTCTGCCTGCTCCGCCAGTCGGAAAACGCGTCGCAACGACGCCCCATGGTGTCCGTCGCCGACTCGGTCCTGGAAGTCACGGTCCCGGTTGACCCGACAACCGCGGCGCAGGTGCCGGTGGCCATGGCGCGGCGGGACAACGGCGCGGCGGCGTGGCTGCTGGATGCGTGTGACCCGTCGACGGTGGTCGCCGTGGCCGGCAGCGGGGGGCCCCGAGCGGGCGTACGGGAGACGTGCCGCAAAATGACCGCCGGCGGCGCGACCGAGTACGCGGCCGTCGCGGCGGTGATGCACGGGCGGTGCGTCCCCGGCGACATCCCGGGCTGCGAACGGGTGCTCAGCGCCGCGGCCGCCTTCGAGACCTGCTCGTGCACGCACTGCTCGTCGCAGCCGGCCGCCGGCGCACCGGCGGGCTACTTCTGGCAGCCTGCGGCCGGCGGCAAGCGCTGCAACCCGTACGAGACGTTCACCTGCGAGGACGCGGCGTCCGGCGCCGCCGGCTACTCGGCGGTCCTTCCGGAGCAGTGCACGGGCGGTTCTATCCTCGTCGCCTTCGCGTGCGTCTGCCCGGCGGGGTACGCGTGCTCCGATACGGCGTGCGTCGCGAAAAAGTCGTGCGGGGCCCTGGGGGGCCGGGCGCAGTGCCTGGCGTCTGGGCTGCTGCACGACGCGGCGAAGCAGACCTGCGAGTGCCTGGGGGGAATGTACTGCGAGCGCGGCGCTGCGGGGGACGGTGCGTGCGTCGACAAGGCGACGTGTTCGTCGGCGCGGACGGTGCCCGACGGGGGTGCGTGCGCGGCGGGATCAGTGTTCGACCCCGAGACTTCGACGTGCGTGTGTCCGAACACGATGTTCTGCCAGGAGGCGGCGTGCGTCGCGAAGGCGGTTTGCGGGCAGAAGCCGGCGCGGCCGGAGTCGGCGTACTGCTGGCCGCAGACGACGACCCAGCCGCAGCTGGTCGCCCGGACTGTGGCGTCAGTCAATGCGACGACAGGCGAGCTGATTGCGGACGCGACGTGCGTGTGCCCCGGGGACCTGCTCTGCGACGCGGGCCTCGCCGCTTGCACCTGCCCCCCGTGCGTGACGGGGTTCTGCCCGTACACAGCAGACCGGTCGCCCTGGGCGGCGCTCGCGCACCGGTGCGTGTGCCCCGAGGGAAAAGCGGGTGCCGACTGCTCCGCCGAGGAGCCGCGGCCGCCGCTCTTCGTGACCCTGCGGTACCCGGACGGGCGGCACGCCGCCGTGGCGGCGCTGCCGCCGGCGCAGGCGGCCGACTTGCGCGACGCAGTCGCGGGGGTGATCGTCAGCGAGGCGAACGAGGGCATCACCCCAGGGGGTGCCGACACGCTGCTGGCGCGGGAAGACGTGCGGGCGGTGTACGTCGAAGCCGGGAGCATCTTCGTGAGAAGCGAGATCGTCGCGTTTGCGAGCACCTGGGACAACCGGCTGGCCCACCGCCTGGCGCAGCAGAAGTTCGGCGTTGCGGTGGCGCGCTCCCTCTCGGACGCGACCGCGGCCCAAGCCGGAGACCTGGCCGAGGTCTCGATCGCGACGCTGGCGGCCAGCTGCCCCTCCATCGAGCACTGCCTGCACTCCCCGGCGCCGTGGCGGAACTGCACGTGCCAGCAGTGCGCCGACGGGTTCACGCAAGATGGGGCGGCGGGTCCGTCGGAGTGCGTCGCGGCCGCCGCGTGCACAAACGCGGCGCACTGCAGCTCCCGCGGGCGGGCCGTGGGCCTCGTCGCGCAGGGCTGCCGGTGCGAGTGCGCGGCGAACTTCTTCGGGCTGGCGTGCGAGCACGACGCGTGCCTGGGATCGGACGCCAATTGGTCGGCGCCGTCTTGCGGGCCGTCGCGTTGCGGCGCCCGGATTGACGGGTACACGATTGTCGGTGACGCGGTGGGTGAGTGCATGTCGCCCGATGATGACGACCTGAACGGCGCTGAGGTGGTGTGGCTGGTCATAGGCGTCGTGCTCGTGGCTTGCCTGGCCGGCGTGTCGGTGTTCTGGTGTCGGCACCACAGGTGCTGCTGGGAGCCGCGCAAGAACTACGTCGACATCGACGAGGAGGAAGAGCACCTGGCCCCGGACGGCCGCCGGGAGGCGGGCATCCACTCGCCGCCGCTCAGCCACGAGTCGGATCCGACCTTGGAACCGACCGAGGTGTCCGACGGCGTCACAGAGGCAGATACCCTCAGCAACAACTCGGCTAACCAGGTGTCCCCTCGCTGAGCTTCCTGCGAGTTGCACGCGCACAGCAGTGCCCGCTCCAGGAAGCTACACCCGTCTGCGGCATTCCTACGACTACATCTTGATGAGCCCATCAGTCGCTATCTGGGCGATTGCTATGCACAGAGCGTTTCAACAAGGAAAGCCGTAATACTACAGTCGCCCACGCGCTACCGACGAGCCCCTCCAGCGGTCTTCTGGGCGAATACTATCGCTCGCTCTGACCTGGCAAAGCTTTGCGGTGACGACTCGCATCTCAACTTTTTCGGACTCCCAACTAGAGTCGCGCCCGCTGGGCTGGCAGATGATGAGCCCTCATGGCCAGCCAGGCGATTACTATCGCCCGCTCCGGCCTGGCGATGCTTTGCGATTTGCCGCTGGTGTTTTACACCTCAAAAAAGGAGGGCCTTAGCCCACTTGGAGCCGCCCACCGGGCCATGCCGATGAGGCAAAGCTTTACGGCGTTGCCTCTGGTGTACGTTGTAAATTCTGGATGCATTGGATACTGTTCTTTTGCCGAGCCCCCTCCCAAAAAGGAGCGATTATCGCCGGGAACACGAAAACCGGCTCGGAAGCTTTCCTTGACGGTGAGCTCTTGCGTGCGAAGAACGCTGCTTTCTTGTCTCGCGCGGACGTGATAATCTCGCGTCCGTTTCCTGAAGAAAGCATGTGGGCCAGCTCACACCCAGTTTTTAGCACTAATCTTTGCGGGTTGCCCTTGTAGCCCGTATTGTGCAGGCTAAAAAGACGTAGGCAGCGTGTTTTGGTGGTTGATCAGAATTCCTTACCTGAAAATGACACAAGGTAAATACAAGTGGGAAAACGATCAACCGGCACGCACAAACAAAACGAAGCGCCTGTCTTTTTCTCGTTTCGTCGGTCAGTGCGACCTGATTCAATTACTCCAGTTTTGCCAAGCTCTCCGAGACGGTTTGCCTCTGCTCTGTGAAGAGCGACGAACAACTGCCGAACAAACTGTAGTTGTGCTGTCTGTGCAAACGCTAAGGTTCCGCGCTGACGATGTGTCCGTGGCTTAAAAGGACCGAAGCACTGTGTGTAGATATGACCAGTGCGGTGTTGAACACAAAACCATTCCAAGCACGCTCTTTGCCAACCCCACAAACGTATCAATACCCCGATTGAACGTGAAACAACTTGTCGCCCGCTCCCAGCAACGTTTTGCAACCGCCACGAGTTGCACCACGACGAATGCGCGGCAAAAAAGCGCGCCTGTTCACGGTTACTCATTGCTGGGTTCTCATTGGGGGATTGGCTCTTTCCCCTCCACCCACGCACCCAACAACAATAGCCCGATTGAACGTGCTAAGATGTGGCCGATCTTCGGTATCCGCACAGCGGTCGAAGAAAGAGAAGCAGCCCCGCTGGACGGTCGAAGCGATGCCTTCTGTTCCTATTTGCTGGCAACCCCCAAACCCCCCCATAAGCCAAGCAAGCAAGTTGCAAGACCGACACGCTTTCGAAGAAGGCAGACGAGGGCTGGCAGCCTTCTCTTCCCCCCTTTTTCTTGTGTGCTCTTTGTGCGATTATGGGAGCTTGACCGGAACTCGTCGCGTCAACAACGGCAGCTGCTTCCGCCTGCGCCTGGCACTCGCGCGAGCGTTGGGAAGCGCGAGCCAGTTCCCGAATGTCATCTACCACGAAGCCAGTGCCATCGGCATGCGTAATCCTCTACAGCAGCAACGTATGTGTAAGTATACACAGCACCACCACGAGGAGCACATTCGCACTGTGGTATCCTCTACACGTAGTAGGCAGCAGCAACGTATGTGTATGCTTACACAGCACCACCACGAGGAGTACATTCGCACTGTGGTATTCTCTACACGTAGTAGGTGCACGTAGCACAAGTCTCCATTCTCCATTCACACACAACGAAGGAAGAGAAGAGCAGAAAGAAGAAGAAGAAGAAAAAGAAAAGGGCCGCTCCTGGTCCATGAACGTGACGGGGTCAACCACAGCTTGCAAAGCTTGAGTCGGAGGCAGCACAGTGCCACAACCCTGTCCGCTTTGCCCTGTGGCTGACCGTCTCGACGAAGCTTGTGTTCAGCGCAAGCGCCAAGCACCAAGGTGCGCCGCGCCTTTTGATGCTTTAGTTTGGGGAATCGGTAGCCACTTGACCCGTAGACCCAGTACCGCCGAACACGTTAAGCTTGGCTCCCGTGTAGCAGGCTTTCCCTGGTACCATCAGGTTTCTGCCGAACAGTGCGAACTAAGATTCCTCCATTCACACACAACGAAGGAAGAAAAGGAAACCCACGCATAGAGAACACGGACCCACCTTTTCATCCGTCGTCAGCACTCGGGGGATCTCCCCCCGCCCTCCGATCCCACCCGGTGCTGTCCGCCCAAGACGGCTTGAAGAGACGCCCGAAGGCAGCGGCAAAAAAGCGAAAAAAAAACAAAAAAAAAAAAGAAGAAGTTCGCCAAAAAAAAAAAAAAAAACAATCGCCGGTCGAAAAGGCACCAAAATCTGTGCCCATTCCGGGGGATCGTCGGAAAAGAGGAGCGGAAAAGCCGTTTCCGGGCCGTTTTCTGCAGTGCGGGGGGTAGGAAGGGGGGGCGGGGTTGCTGTTAGTGGTGCATCAGTAGCAGGGGTTGCTGTTGGCGGTGCATCGGTAGTGGGGGCTGCTATTGACGGGGCAACAGTAAGGTTGCACAGCGCACAGAGTATTGGTGGTGTGCACTTCCCTTTACCCGAGGAAAGAGTACGCTCGTATAGTTTCGAACAGTCAACAAAGCCGGAACGACGGCCCACGGCGGCTGCGGTACGGGGGTGGTGGTGGCAATGCGCCCGCACAGATGGGTGCTGGTCAGCCTGGCGGCGGTTGTTTTGGCGCTGGGCGGCGCCGCGGGGCAGGACGTCGTCGAAGGCCTGCTGTTCGAGGACGAGGACTGCCGGACGCCGCTGGGGAGGATCGTGTTGAAGGCGACCGAAAAATGCGAGTGCATGAAGTGCGCGAGGTGGGACCGAACGGAGGGCGAGGTGACCCTGACCCCCGTGACGCCGACGCTGACGGAAACGCTGGAAACGCAGACGCTGACCATTACCCCTACCGAGTTCGACGACGCCCCCCCGCAGGACAACTTCACGACGTTCGAGGTGTTCAACAGCTCGCGGATAGGCTACCGGGCACTCCTGGCGACAGGCCGGTCGCAGTTCTGCGGGAATTGCAGCCTCTCGACGTTCGCCATGGGCCGCGCGACGTGTCTATACGAGACCGACGCGCAGGAGCTGGCGCCGGCGGTAAATTTCACGCTCTTCGAAGAAGGCGACTTCTGCGTCGGCAACGGGACTGCGGGGGGGCAGAACAACACGGTTGCGATCGTGATCGACGCCTGCGTCCGCGTGCCGGCTGCGGACGCGTACATTCTCTTTTCCCGGAGCACCTGCCAGCGCATCGTCGACGACGATGACGACTGGCCGGCCCTGAAAATCGTGGTTCTCGTAGCGGTCTGCGTCGGAGGCGTCGTCGCCCTGATCGTCTGCGGCGTCGTGTGCGTGGTGCACAAACAGACGAGGTTTGCGCACACCGCCGCCCCGTCGTTAAACTCTCCATTTTCATTCTTTTTTTTTGTATAAGCACCTGCTTTGTAGGAAATGCTTGAGGAGACTGCCAGTTGCGATAGATCCAAGGATGTAAATGTGCTGTATCCCACACGAAACACAGGTAAATCTGGGTTTTGTGGCGGGCGTAAGCGTTCAATAAAAAAGACCCACTTTGTAGTTGTATTGTTTTCTTCCCCTCCAGCCTCCTTCGAAATGAGCACAAGGCAGTCCCTCGAGTATTTTTGTTGTATAAGTTAGGTGTTGACCGCACCTTAATTGAGTCGCGGTCGCCGATCCCCCAACCGCCAGCATCATGTACTTGATGCGATGCGGAACAAGTGCTGACAGCACCGCCCGGCGAATAGAGGGCCACAAAAGTTGCGACCGG
Organism: Diplonema papillatum; assembly: GCA_030068145.1. Taxonomy (NCBI): domain Eukaryota; phylum Euglenozoa; class Diplonemea; order Diplonemida; family Diplonemidae; genus Diplonema; species Diplonema papillatum. The sequence continues at coordinate 171,171 of JAPJBO010000360.1, forward strand.
TCGGGGGGCGCTTAGCAGCCAATGGCCTGATGGCTGAGTGCACACCTAAGCAGGGCTGCATCCTCGTGTTGTGAGCCGTGTTGTGTATAAGGCTTCGTGGGGGCCTGGTCAACCACCTCATCACAATTATGTTAATACGCGCAAACTCGTCCTTTCTACAGACCCGTTGTACATTTCATCGAAAAAGAGCGCACAATCCGTCAATCCTTGAGATCGTCCTGACCCGTGCTGAGTCAAGTAAAACCGCATAGTTGTTGCCCGACCCGGGGGGGTTATTCTGAGGAAATTGCCTATTTTCGGGTACACTTCGTCCGGGGTGTATCAAGCCGCCGACAGCAAGATTTGTGGCATCCGAGGGGTGGAACTAAGCGCATTTTCGTCGATCTTTTCATTGCGGCCATTTGCCGCAACAGGTATCCAGGCTTTTTGCCGTGCGAAAGCTGTTCCAGGTCGGCAGGGTGTGAAGTTGTTTCCCGCTATTCATTGGTCCTGCAACCATCGTCGAGTGCGCTATTGGTTCGCAGTGTTCTTCTCGCCTCTCTCCGGGTTCGTTTCGGTCGCTGCCTCCCATTCGTGCTGGTCTTGTATCAGGCACTCATGTCATGTTCGGCGTGCAGGGGGGCCGGGCCGTCGCAAAAGTATCGTGTCCGGTTGGCCAGGCGTTGCTCAGCCAGCCACCTGGAAACTTTACGAAAGAATGAGAGTGAAATAATAAGCTCTGCCACGGAAGGTATGAAGAGAGACGAAATTGGTAGCGAGATTGCACTCCTACGCGTCGAAAAAGTAGAAGGCGATCCAAGCACAGCCTCAGGTCTTGCGCTTGTTGTGCGCAGGGCTGTTGTTTGACTGGAGACTGCGCTTCCTCCCGCGCTTGAATGGGCGCCCGTTGGGATCCTTGAGTCGGCGCTGCGCGTCCTTCAAGTTCGGGTCGTCGAATTTGTGGTCCTGCTTGGTGTGAAACCGCCCAAAGCAGGGTGCAGGGCACAATGGCACACCACACTGCTTGCACATGTATTGGACGTCCTTGCGCTGCACGTGGCACTTGCAAGTCGTCCGGCGGTCCAGGGGCACAAGGTAGTGGGTTTTACCGTCAAGCCGGCACGGATGATCGTCAGCACGTGACGGAGTACTTGGCGAGAATGGGGTCGACGGTGCGCTGTCCTGCTGCGATTTGGTGGGAGTCGTGGGTTCGGGGCCGGCACTTACCTCATCCGGTTCTGTGCTGCTGTCATCGGCAGGATCTGCGTTCAGGAGCCCCGCAATAAGCGCACGCTTGAAGTTAGCGAAGGAAAAGCTCTGCAGATCGTCTTTGTGGAGATGTTTCCAAATAACAGATGCGTTGAGGCACGAAACTTCCAACAAGTAGAAGAAAAGCTTCAGGTACCACCTCCGACCCTTCATGAGCCGGCCACAACTGGCCATGAGCTGGTCGCTGAGGTCGACACCGCCCATGTACGCGTTGTAGGACTCGACGATATCGGGTTTTTGCACTGGTTCCTTTCTTCCACAAGAACCTTTGGGTCGTCTCTGGACCTCAGTTGTGGATGCCCCGATCGGGAGGGTGGACAACATTTTGACCTCCCGTTTGTCGTGCCACTCCACGTAAGTGACCGGTCCGGATTGCATGAAAAAAGAGTCCCCACGCTGCGGTGCCTTGGCCTTCTCGATCTTACTTGGTCGGCCACGTTTCTTCTCCTTTTTCTCGCGAAGTAATGGGAGCCCTTTCCGGTTCGACCGTACTGTACCACACGAATGGAACCCCATGCTGGATAGAGCAAGCATTAGTGGGACACTGGTATAGTAGTTGTCGAAATACAGCCAGTGCCCACGCTGTGCGTACTTCCTGGCAAGGTGAAGCATCTCACGACAGCCTTAGTCGGGAGATCTGTCTTTCCGGTAGCTCGCCATGCAAGTGCACGCCACAACGCGATGTAGGCGCATTCACACCCCTTCTGCTCGTTTCTCAGTCTCAGTGTCACCCCGGGTATGGACCCGAATTCGCGCCTGCTTCGGTGGTCGTCGTACTGCTCCAGGGAATCAACGACGGTGCACGTGCGAAAGGTGTCCGCAGGCAACTTTCTCAGGAAGTCATCCACAGGCCCCATACCCACTGTCCACCCATCTATCTTCCCAGTCTGCTTTTCAGGTTTCTGCGCACGGGAAGGGGACTTTCTCGGCTTCACCTCTTCCTCATCCGTCGACGAGCTGTCCGACTCTGTCTCGGACGATGTGCTTTCTGAATCGCACACTTCATCACTGACAATCACGCCTTTCCTGACCATTTTTTGCAGTTCTTTTGTTCAGTCCGCAGTTCTGTCCTGCTCGTTTTTTTTGGTACCGGTGCTGATATTTCAAAATCCGTGTGTGACTGGCCCAAGAAAACCTCCCAGTTTTCTGGGACACCTCGAGTTCCAGCCGTGAAAAAAGAGGGGGGGCAGGACACTTTTTTGTCGGCAGTTGCTTGAATGGAAAGATACGCTAAGTAATCTTTAAAATACGTCCCTTGGGTGCCGGATTAACCACAGGGGCACCCTTCGGGAGCTACTCATGATATTCGCTGCATTATCTACGCATGTATGCGTAGATGGTCGGTAAAGGGTTAACTAAGATTTCCCCCTCTTTCGCGCGCTAGAAGTCGCGTGCAGTCCCCTAAAGTAGCGCGCGTCTCTGGTAAGCAGCAAGCAGCCGGCGCAAAGACAACCCCCCACACAACGCGCCCACAACTAATTACCCAAACCTTTTCGCGCAGGGCGTGGGAGCAGTTGCAGGCCGACGTCGACGGGTTGAAGTCGGAGCAGAAGCAGCTGCGGGAGACAGCGGACAAAGTGAAGATGAACGTCGAAGAGCAGCAGCGCACCATCGGGAAGGTGGCCCGGGAGGTCGACATGGTCGCCGGGAACAGCAAGTTCACGAGCGGGGTCGCACTGTCCGCCGCGCCGCCGGCGCTGCCGCTGCGGGACGAGTTGGAAGTCTTGGCCGCGTACATGGGCAACATCGAGGGCAAGCTGCACGTGCAGAGGAGCATGGAGCGAGACGCCATGCTTTGACACCGAGAGCGTCAGAAGGTTCGGCCTTCGGATCTAGGAGAAGCCTGCACGTGCAGAGGCTCATGGAGCGAGACACAGTGCTCTGACATCCAGAGCGTCAGAAGGTTCGGCTTTTTGATCTAGGGGAAACCTGCACGTGCAGAGGAGCATGGAGCGAGACGCCATGCTCTACGACATCACGGCTTTTTGATCTAGGGAAACCCTGTACGTGCAGAGGAGCATGGAGCGAGACGCTCTGCTTTGCCATCCAGAGCATCAGAAGGTTCGACCTTTGATCTAGGGGAAACCTGAACGCGCAGAGGTGCGTGGAGCGAGAAACCATGCTCTGACACCCAGATCGTCACCCGGAGAGGAAAGCTGCACGTGCTGAGGAACGTGTCATCCAGAGCGCACATGCCCGACCTCCGAGACGAGTTGGAAGTCTTGGCCGCGTACATGGCCAACATCGAAGGCAAGGGATCCCAAAAAAAAAATCACCGGATGCTCGAAAAACGTTTCTGTACTACATTCCAAGGTCCGCACTCCACGTTGCACAGAGCCTGTGCACGGTGTGTTTTGATTTTTCCTCCAATTGGATACGACCATACTCTGGTGAAAGCACCCCATCCCGCCTGATTTTGGAAGTTAAGCACCAGCAGGCCTGACTAGTACTGCGGTGAGTGATCACGCTGCACGTGCAGAGGAGCATGGAGCGACCCAAACCCTGCACGTGACACCCAGAGCGCACATGCCAGGCCCTCCGCGACGAGTAGGAAGTCTTGGCCGCGTACATGGACAATATTGAAGGCAAGCTGCAAGTGCAGAGAAGCGAGACGCCATGCTAGCAGCCAGAGCGTCAGAAAGTTCGCCTTTCGATCTCCCATGAATTTGTACGGAGAAACATGCGCATGCTCTGACACCCGCCCGACCCACCGCGAGGGTTTTTGCCGCTTTGTCAGCGCCTTGTTCCAGGTGCTGCACTATATACGGAAGTGGGGAGACCTCTGTTACCTTGCTGCTTTCCGGAAACCGTGACTGTCTGAGACCGACACGAAGCTTTTGTTGTCCTCACGCGTGGGACCGACCAACTCTTGCGCCAACAAGCCCCGACCCTCCGCGTATGTAGCGGACGGCACACAGGCCGCTACGGAATGCCGATGACTTGCTTGACGCGTCGTCAGCCAGAATCTAGACGTCGTGCGCAGACTGCTGGCAGCTTCGACTTCTTTCAGCCTGCGGATGAGGTGTCAGCTGCCAGGTGAAGAGGGTTTTTGTTGCCGACAACCCCGTTCCAGGTGCTTCGTCGTCGAACTTTCGATCTCACCCGGAGGGGAAACCTGCTTTTTGCCTGCCACGACCTGCAGATGGGTAGCCCACCCAAGGCAAAACCTTACTGCCGCCGACAGTGTGTCCGGGCACGTTTAAGACTATTCCGGGCATAAACCACCCTGAGCATGTGCAAGTCGCAGCACAAAAATATGCCAATTCTTGCCAACAATTACCATTATCGAAAGGGAGGCAGATTCCAACCAAGTTGGTGGGATGGATCACCCCCTCGGAAGAAAGGCGCCGTAGTAATGTGCCCGCCTAGTCCGACACTTGTCCTCTGGAACAAGGACAAAGAAAGAAAAAACATAACGTTCTCCCCCCTCCGACTCCTCCGGCCCGGCATCGCCCGCCGGAGAGACCTGGTCCTTGAATAGAAGAAATAGTAGAAAGGTAGGAAATGGGCAGCTAACTTCTGACCTCGTCGCACTCAGGTCTTGGCTTGGGTCTTCGTCTGTGCGTAGCCCGCCACGCCTTTCGAAGTGATGATCCGTCATTGGAAAGGGAAGGAAAGAGGGATGCGACCTGATAACTTGCTCACTCGAGTGTGCTGGTTGAACACGGGCCAACCAAGCGAAGATCGCATTTCACCGGGAGGAAAGTAGAGTCGTCGTAGAAATGAACTGTAGTAGTAGTGTTGTGGTATGGCCGTAGGAAGCAGGACGTGCAATAATAAAGGGCCAGGACCCCTCCCTCGACGGTGAGCTAGAACCCGATCCACTGCAGAGCATTTCGGTACGTTCACCTAGTGTCAGCTAACTGCAAAACCACGACGGACGGCTGCCCTTTGCAGCCTTTGGAAAGCAGCTAGGCAGTCACCCAGCGGTTTCTATCCCAGACACCAGTTGAATAGAAAGAAAGCAGCGAAAACATGAGGAGCGGAAACAAGACGACGAATCAGGGCTTCTGGCGGGTGGGGAAGGCACGAGATCGGGCGGTAAATGCAAGATGCAGCCCGCCCAACATCGATTCTTTCGAGGCCTCCATGGCAGGTTGTTCTTGTGTCCCCTTTGCACGGCACTGAGCCACAGCCTTACGCAGGTGCTCCCATGCTGGGTGAGTGAGACCTGCGCTTCCGAGCGTGTTCTTTCCGTTTCTATAGTATGTACTGAAGGGAACATTTCCGGAACAAACGGCTGCACACGGGAAGATTAGACGAGCCCAATCAAATCGTGCAAATACAGGGACCCTTCTCCCTCGAAGAAGGTCATTTTCTCGCGCGCAGGGCAGGAAGCTTTTTTTTTGCACATGCAATGTGTGAGGAAACTGAACCGCCCAAGTAGGACCTTCTGATCATGATCATTTGCCAAATTTGCCACCTGAAACCACGTCCAGGATTTGGGCTCAGGGTAGTGCGGTCAACGAAGCACCTGCTTTGTAGGAAATGCTTGAAGAGGCTGCCAGTTGCGAAATCTCAAAGGTGACTCCCCACTATCGCAACAATGTTCGAATATCAATGAAGGAAAAGTATGCTGCCCACACAAAACAAGTAAATCTGGGTTTAGCGGCTGACCTACTTTGCCAGTTGTACCGTTTTCATCCTCTCGCCTCAGTCGAAACAAGCTCGAAGCAGTCCCTGTTAAGTATTTTGTTTGATGCTGGTCGTCCGTTGTCTCGTGTCTCATCGCGAGGCCGTAGCTCCGGATGTGTTCCTTTTTAGTATTTCTCTGTTGTTTTTTTGTCGAAAATGTGTGTCTTCTTTCCTTTTTTTTCTGTCCTGCTGTTGTGCAGCGCCCCCCCCCAGCGGGCTCAAAAAAGAAAGAGTCTTTTTAACCTGTCACCTGTACCGCGGCACCGATTAGCAGGGGGCTTCAGAAGTCGATCCCGCAAGTTGCAAAAAGGTGCAAGAGAGAAGTGCAATCTCTGAGGACTGATTGCAGGCCAGCCTACTTCTTTTTGCTCAGGTCATTGGAGGATAGGAATGGGTGAAGTCCCCTGTTCGGAGGAATCGGCAGTTTCTGGCCTCATCGCACTCGGTCTCAGCTTCAGTCTTCGGTCATTGCATGCGGATATTGGCTTGGGTAATCGAGTTCGCCACGCCATCCCCAAGTAAGCATCATCAGAAAGTGAGGAAAGAGAGAAGTCAGACAGAACCCTGATAATTTACTCACTAGCGAACGGAATCGAGTGTGCCTGTTGACCAGACCAAACCAGGCGAAATCACATGTTATTCAGTCTCAGAAGACCTCAACCTACCCCATTCTAAACACGAGGGTGCCAAACCAGCCATCCTGCGACCATGATCAATTACCACCCGAAACCACGTCCAGGGTTTGGGTTCAGGGTAGTGCGGTCAACGACACCCCTTTGACATAAATTCAAGGGGAAAGGCAGCGAAACGACACTTTCGGGGCTTGCGGGTCGATGTTGCGATGCACGCGGGTCGCGCTGCGGATTGGCACACACGTTGACCCCAGCTATGCCGGGTTTGGATTGGAGGTTTGTCTTTTTTGTTGAATAATACAACGAAAGCACGCATTTCTTCCCATCGATGCGTAGTCCCTGCACCTGCACCTGCACCTGCACCTGCATCCACCAGGTAGCACGGAGGCCCGCCTGAAGCACTTTTTGTTGAAGGGACACGTTCAGACGACAATCGGTCGTTGGAAACTGAGCTCGTGCCGTGGTCAGAATGACTACTTGTCCGTAGCTACCTGTGCAACCCCCAGTGCCCGGTACATGCTTCCGGCCCCACTCCCCGCAGAGACCGTCCACGCACGGTTTTGCTTAATTTGCCCTATTCCCCCTATTCCTTCGACGTACCAGTTAAGCAATAATTCCCCTCTCGTTTCTCTGCTAGCATACGTTAAACTAAGTTTTCCGTGTTTTCGTTGACGTAAGGCGGACGCGGCGAGCGCGTTCCGGCAGCGGCGGGAGGACGTCGTGCGGAAGGTGAAGGGCGACGGCGTCGCGACCGTCGCGAACGCCGAGCTGCTCTTCTCGCACGGCTCCGTCGACACGGGCGTGTCGATGCTCGAGTTCATCGAGAAGCGGCGGAAGGGCGGCATCCCGACGCCCGCCCTGCCGCGCCTGATCCACGCACTCTCCGCCCCCGTTCAGCTTGCGCACTACTACATCATCAAGGGCAACATCCCATTTTTGCATTTCTTTTCTATAAAATCTTCTTCGAAGAAGACTCGATGCTAGCATCAATCATGCATGAAAGAGGCAGCGTTCTGTCTAAACATCAAACTAAGATTTCCCCCCTTCTTCTCAAACAACACCAACGATTCAACCCTTCACGAACCCCGCGATTGCGATTTGAAACCCTGGCCTTAGTGGTGCAACACCACCACGACCACGCGCTCTTGATACTCAACAACCAACAAAATCATATCCCCCCCCCCCCCCCCCCCCCCCCTAGGGCTATGGTGGCTGCATACGGCTGCATACGCGTATGCGCCCAAACCTGCATACGCATACGGCGCTGCATACGGCTATGCATACGTATGCATACGGCTATGCATGTGGCTGTGACTTCTCTGGCAATGCACCTCCTTCGTCCAGGACGAAGGGGGAGTCGAAAAGGATACTTAAAAGCAAAGTTTCGTGAGAGTCGACGGAACCTATGTCCGCCGCAACCCGGGGTACACGGGCAGTGTGTTCACTCCCGTAAGCCGACGAGCCGCGCTCCGATGAGGCAACCGAAGCTGGTTGTCTCAGGATCTGCTGAGCAAGCGCCAGCCTGTTGTAGGCTGTCGTGCGTCATGAAGCATGCTCGTTCAGTGCTTCGAGCTGGCGTTCGACGTCGTCGGGGAAAAAGCGAGGCAGACATTGACCGTGGCACGCATCCTCATCGACCTGCTTTCTACTTACCAGTACATTGCATTGTTACACGGTGAGGTCCAGTCTCAGAAACTGCCGTCAAAGAGGGCGCGAGTCACACCTAAAAAGCGTGTGACACCCGCTTTTTCAACTCCAGCTTTAACTCCAGTTTCTGGGGCTCTGGACTCCACCGTCTTCACTCATAGGCCCGTCACGCAGCAGCCAGAAGGCCGGGCTGGCCTCACACAGCCCCACCTATGCATACGTATGTAGCCGTATGCGTATGCATTATGTTCAAATCTGCATACGCATACGCATACGCATACGTATGCACGTATGCAGCCAGCCCAGCCCTAGGGGGGGTCAATCTACTGTTTAAAAGTGTCCCAATGGACCATTTTTCAACCTTCAAATATAACGACAAAGCCGGCTCCGAAAACTGGATTTTCGGGTGCAAAACACCAATCCAGCACGAAATACCGCTGGATGTGCACCCAACGGGCGTTGAATGGTAGCTCAACAAGGGTGTCAAAAGTGCTGTCCAAAGTCGTGCCACCCTTTTACCCCAGGCTACTTCAACCGCCAAAATTCACTTTAAATTCATACTGGGAGACCAGGAGGCCCTCATCTGCGGTGGAAACCACCAGCAAAAACGCTATTTTGCTACGCCAGGCTAGGGGAGACTGAGTTTAACGATCAAAGAGAGCATCACCGAGCTGCAGCCGTAAGTCAACGCTGATGCCTTCGTACGGCAAGGCAGTTGCAGCCCTGTCGCAAGATTAACCAGCTCCGCGCGTTGCATTTTCGAAAGAAGCCCCTCAGGTAGACGTAAGGTCCAGTTTGTGCCACCTTAGCAGATGTGAAGGGTGAATGCTGCTTCTGAATCATTGCAAAAACATTCCTGTCGTCCTCATAGGCGGCGCGCAGTACCGGAGAAGAGCTGCTCAGACCAATGTTCGTGCAGTTCTGGGACACGCTTTGTGGAAAGTGAGGAAGAAAAACGGTTCGACATTTTTGCATGACGACAAGCACAGACGGTAGCCCCGCTGTCCCCGCTTTCCCTCGATCCGAGCCTCCTACACGTAGGAGCATCGTGTCCTTCAGCACTACTGAAAAAAATCGAACCTACAGAGCACATTCTCACTCTAGCTGTTCTGCCATCATATGGGCGTCTCCGCGACCAATGAACCCCCTTTCTTCTTGTATTGGTGAGGCATGGTGCGCGAGACAAGCGTTTTTTTTCTACTTTTTTGCTGCCTGTGTGGTGGCCTTGAGCTGCATTACCATCCACCTTTTACAATTCTGCGGTGGGGTAAAAGGGTGGCACGACTTTGGACAGCAATTTTGAATTCGCGTTTTATACTCGTTTTAGGGCTCTACACTCGATTTTAGGCTCGAAAACCCTGTGGAAATGACGGTGTGGGGTGCTCTACAGGGGGCCAGGTCCCCAGGAGGCCCTAGTACGATGAACTTTGAAAAATGCCCAATTGGGACACAGATTGACCCCCCCTACACGGTGCACTAGTCATTAGGAATTCAGCGTTCTTACTAGTAAAATTACTAGTGAAAATGTCTTACTAGTGCCACTAGTCATTCTTACTAGTGGCACTAGTAAGAATGACTAGTGCACTAGTAAGAATGACTAGTGCACTAGTAAGAATGACTAGTGCACTTGTCATTTTTGCTAGTGTTTTACACAGTAAAGTCCATTTTTAGGCGGTGGATATGGTGTGGGTGTACGACCCACGCTCGAATACTGTTCCGCGGGTTCGTCCTGCCGCTGTTGTGCACGCCGAGAAGAACAAGTGAATGGGATAAGCATGGCCCGAAGTCTGGGGTGTGATGGGTGGGGAATTGCAAGAACACGTGTTTGGAATGGGTATGTGCTCAGGGTGTGATGGGTGGGGAGGGGGGAACAACGGAAGAAAGGGCCATGTGGCATAGAGTGCTGAATTCAGAGGAGGTAAGACTACCTTCCACCCGTGTGGGCATCGCGCATGTGGGCATCCCTTCTGCGTGCATCGGCGAACCTTTGCATGCACAGGGGGCAGGTCTTCTTGTCAAGCTTCTCAGCATGAACGTACAGCAGGTGTTGGGTCAGCCCGCCCTTGCGAACTGTCTTTTTGCACGATGGACATTGCGTTGTGCATTCGCAGGTGACTGTAGGGCGGTGGTGTGCGTCGTAGTGTGCGAAGAGGCCGTGGATCTGCGTGTAGCTCTTCTGGCTGGTAATACACCCGTGCTCGCTGCTCTCGTTTTCAGGGTCGGTTGTGCTGCTGTCCGCATCGTCATCCTCCTCCTCATCGGAAGTCGGGTTGTTGTGCCACGGCTTCTCGTTGCAAATGCAAATCTTGAGAAGAACACCTTCACGAGCAGGACTGCTACGAAACTTCTGTCCCCATCGTTCAGTTCTCCGGCATACGTGGGCACCCAAACCAGCCCTTCGGAGGCGGGCCTCCAGGTTTTCTGCGGCTTGCTTCCACACCGTACTTCGTGCAGTGATGCACTTGCAAAGAAATATGGTGTCGTACTGGTACAGGTGTGGGAGGGGATTGCGACACGCGGGCGCGAGGTCAGGCGCAAACCCTCGCGGCGCGCTTCGCTTCGTGTCCAGGCTCTTGAGGTGCTTTGTCTGCAGCTCGATTTCCTGGAAGTCTCGTTCCATTGTCTTCTGGGACGTGCAGGCGGACCACCTTTTGCGCTCACCGTTCATCTGCATCCTCTTCTACCCGACTAGCATCCGGAAGTGTCCGGATCACGAGCCATAGCATGCCCTTCACATCGTGCAAGGCTGGTGTGATGGCATGCGCTGGTTCCGTGATACGGGCGGCAATGTTGCAGTGGAAGCCCTGCGCATGCATTTCCTGGATGCTAAGCCGTTTGCATCTGTGCAGGTGTGCCAACCGCGTCTCAATGCAGGTTGCACAAAAGGCACTTCGGTGCCCGCCACCGCCCACGCCTCGAAAGAGCGACCACAATTCTGCGTGGTCACCACCAAACACAAATCGACTCAGAGGAATGATTGCATTGTTCTTGCGGAACGTACTTTCCTGAATAGCGCTCAGATGCGGCAGGCAGCTGAAGATCCACCATGAGTGGAAGGCAGGCTTCCGCTTATCGCACACAGTAAGAAACCGCGTCGCCTTGAGGTCCCCGGACAGTCCAACAGCAAGACGCTGCCTCCCTGTTGCCCCACGGAAGGCGTTGCCTGGTTTGTACGCGTCCATTGTCACAACCACTGCGGGTGGGCAGCCACCCTGCTCCAGTGGAAACTTGGACAGCAGGAACGAAATTGCCTTCGGGGTATCCCCGACCAACTCGTCGGCCATCGCCTTGAACCCTGCTTCGCGTGCAGCAAGGGTGTTGTAGGACAGCCCCATGGTCCAGGCCAAGTTCGCTATTAATTAGCGAGCCCAGCTGGGCACACTGACGCATAGACATGCCGAATCGCATTCTGTTCTCTGCAATGATGCCACCGATAGCGCGCGCTGTCGGTGCATGGTATGCATCCATTGTTGTCTTCCCCCTGCGGTGTTTCAAGGCTGGCGATGTGGGACCGTACGAGAATCATACTACGTAAGAACTATTGCAACGCGCCCTCCTCTCTGGCCGAGACCCCGACTCCTGTCCATCAGGGCTGACATCATCGTCAACACATGCTCATTTTGTTTTTGTTGGGAGTAGTCCTGTTGACGATGACGATGACAGTTGACGAAGACAATGGCAGCCCTGATGGACAGGAGTCGGGGCCTGGTGGTTCATAAAGTATCCTGGTGGTTCCACATTGTTCACCAGCGAGTGCACTTGGGCCAGAGGGTGGGGCGCGTTGCAATAGTTCGTACGTAACTTTGTGTAGTATGATTCTCGTACGGTCCCGCATCGCCAGCCTTATCACTCACGAAACACCGCAGGGGAAAACAACAATGGATGCATACCATGCACCGACAGCGCGCGCTATCGGCGCCATCATTGCAGGGAACATAATGCGATTCGGCATGTCTATGCATCAGTGTGCCCAGCTGGCTCTCTACAGCAGTGAATGGCGAGCTTGGCCCGACCACGGGGCTGTCCTCCACAACATCTTTGCTGCACGGAGGGCTTCCGCTGCAACATTGCCTCACAACACAAAAGGTTCTTGGGAAACTCCTCTGCCAGGCGACTGGAAATGTTGTGCGCACTTACGGCAGGTGGCTTGGCAACCTAGTGTTCACCATTCATGTTTCTGCGTGCACAACATCGGCAGGACGAACCTGCGGAACAGTATTCGAGCGTGGGTCGGACACCCACGCCATATCCACCGCCTAAAAATGGACTTTACTGTGTAAAACACTAACAAACATGACTAGTGCACTAGTCATTCTTACTAGTGCACTAGTAATTCTTACTAGTGCACTAGTCATTCTTACTAGTGCCACTAGTAAGAATAACTAGTGGCACTAGTCATATTACTAGTAAGATTTCTTACTAGTAAGTTCACTTTAAAATGACTAGTGATTGGCCTTACTAGTGCACCCCCCCCCCCCCTCGCCTTGCTTAAGCTCTTGCTTTGGCAACCTGTCGCTTTTGTGACGCCACAAACTTCGTTTCCCGAGACGTTACCATACGGCCCAACCCCCGAACACCAAGAGAGGTACAGTTTGGAAGGGACTGCATGTCAAAGCAGGAAAAGGCATATGGAAACGCTCAGAACCGATAAAGAACAAAAAAGGTCGTAACCCAACACAGGACGAGAAGGAAGGAGCAGCACCACCAGAACCGAGAAAGAACAAAAAAAGAAGAATACTACGCACCAAACCCACCACCCTCCCCAACCCGGGCTTCCTTTTTACCCCTGCAAACCCGTGAATAGGTGCTACGGGAGTATCTGGCAACTGCTGCTGAACAGTGCTCACGTGGGCGGTGTCTTCGGACAGCACCTCGTGATGTTCGCATCACAAAACAAAGAAGACAGTGAAATGGTCGTTACCTGGTCGGGTTTCGCTCGCGACCGTTTCCTGAACAATCCTTCACTAAATCCGCGGTTAAATAACCTGGCCTCAGTGGTGCAAGCACCACGCGCTCTTCAAACCCAAGAAACATTTTCCCCCCGTTGAGACCTGCCGGCCCTAAAACGGCACAGGACTGGTTCTCCATTGACAAACGCCTTGCTTAAGCTCGGCACCCGGTTGCTTTGGCAACCTGTCGCTTTTGTGACGCCACAAACTTCGTTTCCCGAGACGTTACCATACGGCCCAACCCCCGAACACCAAGAGAGGTACAGTTTGGAAGGGACTGCATGTCAAAGCAGGAAAAGGCATATGGAAACGCTCAGAACCGATAAAGAACAAAAAAGTCGTACCCAACACAGGACGAGAAGGAAGGAGCAGCACCACCAGAACCGAGAAAGAACAAAAAAAGAAGAATACTACGCACCAAACCCACCACCCTCCCCAACCCGGGCTTCCTTTTTACCCCTGCAAACCCGTGAATAGGTGCTACGGGAGTATCTGGCAACCGCTGCTAACACTGCTCGACCTTGACGACCAATGGCAGGTGACGACGTCATCCGATAACCTGACTTTCAAGGCAGTGCATGCTAATCCATGTGGTTCATGTACTTAAAAGAAACTCAATGCTTAACAGTGCTCACGTGGGCGGTGTCTTCGGACAGCACCTCGTGATGTTCGCATCACAAAACAAAGAAGACAGTGAAATGGTCGTTACCTGGTCGGGTTTCGCTCGCGACCGTTTCCTGAACAATCCTTCACTAAATCCGCGGTTAAATAACCTGGCCTCAGTGGTGCAAGCACCACGCGCTCTTCAAACCCAAGAAACATTTTCCCCCCGCAGTATAGCGTGCCGTTGAAGGTCGTCGGGTCGCCGGATCTCGAGAGCGAGGCGGGCTTCCGCAGCAGCAAGCGGGAGGCGTCGCAGCGCAAGGCGGACGCGGCGAGCGCGTTCCGGCAGCGGCGGGAGGACGTCGTGCGGAAGGTGAAGGGCGACGGCGTCGCGACCGTCGCGAACGCCGAGCTGCTCTTCTCGCACGGCTCCGTCGACACGGGCGTGTCGATGCTCGAGTTCATCGAGAAGCGGCGGAAGGGCGGCATCCCGACGCCCGCCCTGCCGCGCCTGATCCACGCACTCTCCGCCCCCGTTCAGCTCGCGCACTACTACAGCATCGAGGGCAACAACATGCCGGAAGCCTACAAGCAGCTCGGCAGCTTCCGAGGGCACGAGCGAGCCCGCGAAGCGGAGTTCCTCAACGACATCCTCCACGCAAGGTTAGCCAAAACCGATGCACCGTCCACCACCCGGAACCAGCTGGCAGCCGCTGGGTTCAACGGGCTGCTTGACGTGTATTGCACGGGAGGATACGACGCGTGCCTGCAGGTGCCAGACCGGTTGTACGACAAGATGTTTTTCGACGGCGTGCAGCCAACGATGGCAACGTACCGGGCGGTGATCCGGGCGCTGGGGCTGACGACGCGGATGGCAGAGTGCGAGGCGGTGTGGGCGTGGCTGAAGGACACGCAAGGCGAGAGGTTGAACCTCTCGCTTTTCGCGACGGTCCTCGACGCGTACTGCGAAGCCGAGCGGCACCGCGACGTCGAACTCCTGTTCGACGAGCTCATCCTGCGCGGGCGGCCGCGCCCGGACGCCGCGTGCTTCGACACGCTGATCCGGTCGATCCACGGCCACTCGCGCCACTACGGCGGGGCGATCCCGGCGGCGGTCGAAAAATCGCTCATCTTCGTCCCGACCATGCTCCGCCGGTGCGGCGTCGCGTCGTGCGACATCCACCCGGACAACTTGGCGCTGGTGGACGCGGCCGTCGAGCGCTGGACGTACCGCCGTGGCTTGGACAAGACGTACAAGCACGTCATCGAGGAGCGGGAGCGAGAATACAACGCGTGGAACGAAGGCCAGCGCTGGAAGCACATCGGCGAGGACGAGGTTAACACGTCAATGATCGAAGCCGCCGTGCGCCGCTTCAGAGGCGACGGCATCAACGAGCGCATGCGCCTCGACGTGCAGAAGGGCGGAGGCCGTGGCGTCATCTACCCTCCCCAGGCTGTCCGATCCGTGACCAGGTGCGCTCCCGTTCCCATTTTCTCGTATGTCAGCAATGCATTGCGCGGTACCAAAAATTAGTAGTTGGCATCTGCTGCTGGGCATCAACTACGCGTGAGGCACCGTTCCTGTTTGAACGTTAAACAAATTCACCCCCGTCCTTGTCCTTTACCTGGTGAAAATACCTTGCGGCTGTGATCGAAGATGTTCCTGCTGAAAATTCCCCATGCCACAATCGCGATGCACCCCTTTTCCTCGTTCTCCTCGCAAACCCACTGGTGCACATACCGGTCAAACCGAGTACTACTGAAAGCACTGATTATTCGAGGTTCGGTGTTTTAAAGCACTCGGTTTTATCGATACTCTTCCCACCTTGCAGCCACGCAGCGCTTGAAAGATATCCCTGTTGCCGGAAGTCACCTGGAGACTCCAACAAAACGCTAACACTACTACTACTACTAAAAGTCGAATCGTCGCAATAGGCAACAAAGACACACGAACGAGCACACGTCACTGCCACCGCAGATCCGATACGCACACCAGTAAATGAAACTTTAAAGGAGCTTTTACACCCGGATCTCTAAGTGACTTTACAAAAAGGAGCTTTTACAATGGTCACCCGGCGACTTAAAACCCCCGGATGTCTAAGAGACTTTACAAAAACCCGGAGTTTCGAGCGACCCTTCACTCTAGAATATGAGCTCGTCACTCGCACAACCGCGGCTGATACAAAACTAATGATGATGATGATGATGATGATGATGATGATGATGATGATGATGATGATGATGATGATGATGATGATGATGATGATGATGATGATGATGATGATGATGATGATGATGATGATGATGATGATGATGATGATGATGATGATGATGATGATGATGATGATGATGATGATGATGTGATGATGATGATGATGATGATGATGATGATGATGATGATGATGATGATGAGATGATGATGATGATGATGATGATGATGATGATGATGATGATGATGATGATGATGATGATGATGATGATGATGATGATGATGATGATGATGATGATGATGATGATGATGATGATGATGATGATGATGATGATGATGATGATGATGATGATGATGATGATGATGATGATGATGATGATGATGATGATGATGATGATGATGATGATGATGATGATGATGATGATGATGATGATGATGATGATGATGATGATGATGATGATGATGATGATGATGATGATGATGATGATGATGATGATGATGATGCGAAGAGAGTCGTTTTCGTTGAACGCAGTGCCTGATCGTTTTTTTACGTAAAGGCACACAGGTCAACTGTAAACGGTGCGCGGAGATGGCAACCGCCCAGCATGTACTGCTGGCAGACGACGCGACGCACAATGATGTGTCTGATATCATGGAAGCATACCCACAAGACCAACCACATCTGAGGCGACTCCTCGAAGACTTTGCGACTAGACGAAGGCCCACAATCCGCCACGTGGCCAGGCGTGTGAAAGCGCTATGTGACGACCCGTTGGTCATCCCTCGTTTTGAGATATCTCGATTAGTGCATGCTTGTATTGACAGTGAAAAAGGCGACTAGCGGAAAGGAGAGACAGTAAGGAGAGTGGACATTGGGCGGCCGACAAAAAGGAAAAAAAAAAAAAAAACGCTAACCCAAACAACTTCCGCCGGCAGAGAGTTTGCCTAAAGAAATCAACTGCCTTCGGGTAGGCTAGTCTGCCACAAGTTGTCGTCGGAAAAAAAAAAAATCGAAAGATACCAATCTGTACGCCCATACGGGATCGTCGGAAACACAAAAAACAACGCTGTACACATCCGCAGGTACGACAACGTGGGTCAGGAAGAGCGCCGATTGGTGCTCTGGGACAAGATCGGCGTCGCATCATCGATGCACGGAAAGCGGGCTCCGGTGGCGACGGAAGAAGAGGTATGCTGTCCGAACGTGGCTATTTTCTTTGTATAAGCACCTGCTTTGTAGGAAATGCTTGAGGAGACTGCCCGTTGCGATAGATCAAAGAAAGTAAATGTGCTGTAGCCCACACGAAACACAGGTAAATCTGGGTTTAGTGGCTGGCGTAAGCGTTCGACAAAAAACGACCCACTTCGTAGTTGCATTGTTTTCTCCCCCTCTAGCCTCCTTCGAAATGAGCACAAGGCAGTCTCTCGAGTATTTTGTCACACGACCTTTCGAACCGTGAGTATTTCATGAGTCATGTCAGGACTTCTCCCAGCAATCGTTACGTCAGCGTCTTTCAAGAATCCACCAAGACTCTTGAGGGATTCTTCAGAGACGCTTCAGGACAGTCCACGTCCCTCCGTTCGCGTTTCCTGAAGGCCGTTCTTGGATTTACAACTCTGCCGTTCATGCCGTTATTAGGGAAGCCCACCAACCCACCCCCACAGACTGCGAGAAAGCTGCAATTCGCTAGGAAGGCCGCCGTATCAGAACGCCGCGGCGGAGGCTCCTCTGGTGTCTGGAAGCGTTAGGAGACCTGCTGCTTCTGACGACCCGCCTTGTGCCATACTTTCATCGCGGACGGATCAGGCAGGGAGCGAGCCGCTGCACCTATCTCCTCTTGCGGGCACAATCTTGCAGATAAGCTGGAGACAAAGCCAATCGTCCCGGGATAACCGAGTACTCCGCGCATGCCAAGTCCACGCAGCTGTTTTCAGACGGGGACCACTTGCACTCAGGGTTCGCCCCGCACGACGTACATTGCGGGCACAATCTTTCAGATAAGTTGGAGACAAAGCCAAACATCTCGGAAGAACCGAGTACTCCGCGCAGGCCAAGTCCACAAGTCCACGCAGCTGTTTTCAGACGGACCACTTGCACTCAGCGTTCGCCCCGCACGACGGGCACAATCTTTCAGATAAGTTGGAGACAAGGCCAAACATCTCGGAAGAACCGAGTACTCCGCGCAAGCCAAGTCCACAAGTCCACGCAGCTGTTTTCAGACGGACCACTTGCACTCAGGGTTCGCCCCGCACGACGTGCATTGCGGGCACAGTCTTTCAGAAAAAGTTGGAGACAAAGCCAAACATCTCGGAAGAACCGAGTACTCCGCGCAAGCCAAGTCCACAAGTCCACGCAGCTGTTTTCAGACGGACCACTTGCACTCAGGGTTCGCCCCGCACGACGTACATTGCGGGCACAATCTTTCAGATAAGTTGGAGACAAAGCCAAACATCTCGGAAGAACCGAGTACTCCGCGCAAGCCAAGTCCACAAGTCCACGCAGCTGTTTTCAGACGGACCACTTGCACTCAGCGTTCGCCCCGCACGACGTACATTGCGGGCACAATCTTTCAGATAAGTTGGAGACAAAGCCAAACATCTCGGAAGAACCGAGTACTCCGCGCGAGCCAAGTCCACAAGTCCAACAGCTGTTTTCAGACGGACCACTTGCACTCAGGGTTCGCCCCGCACGACGTGCATTGCGGGCACAACCTTTCAGATAAGTTGGAGACAAAGCCAAACATCTCGGAAGAACCGAGTCCTCCGCGCGAGCCAAGTCCACAAGTCCACGCAGCTGTTTTCAGACGGACCACTTGCACTCAGGGCTCGCCCCGCACGACGTGCATTGCGGGCACAATCTTTCAGATATGTTGGAGACAAAGCCCGCACAGCACAAGGCAGTCCCTCGACCGGAACGAGGCGTTGCCCAGAAACGTCGCGCGTTGAGCCTCCCGCTCGCAGCATTTCGACTTGGGTTTCTTTGCGTTTGCACGTGCAGACGGGCATTCGAACGCCGGCGGTTCACAATTGCACGGGGGGGGGGGGGGGGGGGGGGGGGCGAGCATTTTACCGCCCGTTCCCAAGATGTTCTTGGTTAGACGTCGCTGCGAGACTCGAGCGTTCTATTTTTGTTGTCGCCCGCCTGCCAGATAGGCCCCGGTTGTGTCAACACCGACGCCGTCACCCTCGGTCACGGGGCCGCGGCCCGCACCGCGCCTCCGACGGAACGACCTACGCCCGCAGAAGTACGTGGTTGTAGTGAGGCGACCGGAAACTCCTCGGAGAGATGGTCCCTGCACTCCAACTCGTCTCTCTCTTTTTTGTTTTTTTTTTTGCCCATTTCAGCGGACATGGAGGCCAGCACCAGACCCGGGCTTTTTCTTCGGCGACTGCTCAGTCGTTGCCGCATGTCATCCCGCCGTTTCTTGTTTCTTCCATCTTGGTCGCGTGTGAAGACCCGTTGTACAGGTCAGGCCGACTGATGCAACTTCATGTCCAAACCGCTCTTCGAATCCGCACGGGACCTGAGCCTTACCCACCTGTGCGGTGTGTCTGCGGTGCGTCCTTGGGATACGGCCCATTGGCTGTCGCATGCCACCCCGCCGTTTCCCTGTTTTCTTCTTTCCTGCGTCGTGGGCTGAACCCCACGCGTGCAGACCGTTGTATACCAGCGTCCCGGGCCGATGCGCTGCGGCGCAAGCACGACCGAGAGGATTCGTCCCCTCCCCCTTTTTGACGTTTTCTTCTTCTTTTTTACAGAAGCGCCAGCATCGGAAGGAAATGCTCGACGAAGCAGCCAGACAAAGACGCGAAGGGACCCCAAGTGCTGCAACTTCCGGACACGTGTTGAACGGACGTGCGAGGTCGTCCAACACGACAAGACATACAAACCCAACGGGGAAAAAGGTCCTGAGCGAACAAAACAACACACGGTGGTGTAAGCGAATAACAAACACCATCATGAAGTGGAGCAGGGGGGCTGCGGTGGAGTGGGGCGACATTACGCATCGTTGGTGGCCAAAGGCTAGTGGTTGGTGAGGCGTGCTACCTGCGTTTTCAAGGGAAGCCGCGGGGGCTTTTCCCAGCTAAAGCGCCAGCACGTCGTATCCGGGGTGTGCAGCAGCGCAGCAATAGTTGAGGGGGGCTCCTGGTCAGGTGGTTAGGACATCGGACTATTATCCCATTCAACCGCGGTTCGATTCCTCCTAGACTAGTTCTCCAGGTGTTCAGGGTTTGGCTCCTGAATGTAACTCCTAGCCCAGTCTCTGTAAAAAACGGCTGCACAGGTTGACCGTGTGGGTGCCAAAGTGGCCCGAATACGATCCAGGGAGAGGCGGCGATCATAGAAAATAGGTACCCTGAGACGTTTTCGTTGACCGCACTACCCTGAGCCCAAATCCTGGAGGTGGCAAATTTGGCAAATGACCATGATCAGAAGGTTCTACTTGGGCGGTTCAGTTTCCTCACACATTGCATGTGGCTAAAATAAAAAAAGTAGCAAGGCCCCCTTCCTCGTACAGAGAGCGGAACTCCTATGGGATGAACAACGCGGGCGCGCCAGCTAGCTGGCCCCGGCCAGCTCAGTCCAATACGGCAGTCCACCCTCGAAACCCGGAGTTTCAAGCTTTCACAACAGGAATGCACTTGGTGTCGGTCACAATCAGTCCCGGACATGGGGTTAGCCATTACTCAGAATGAAAGTGTAGACCAAAGAAGCAGCCCGCCACCCACGTAGCCGTTACTTGCTCGAAGAGAACCCATTTTTTAACAAAGGGTCACACGGAGACCCTAATATTTCGGAATCTGAAGCGGACTTTAACGCTAAAAACCCCCCAGCCCACACAGGAAGGAGGACACCTCTTCCGAGACCTCTCTTTTCTCCCTCCCCGTTTCGCGGCACCTCGAAACAAAAGAACACACACACGCCAACATGCACCAAGCAAACGGAAGCGATCGCTGGAACCAGCCCGCACCCCAGCTGCAGCAGCAGCATCAGCCGCTCACGACGCCGACTGGCTGGGGTGTCCAGCCGCAGCAATAGTAGCAAGGTGCCCCCCTTCCTCGTACAGAGAGCGGAACTCCTATGATATGGTACACGGTGCAGTAGTAAACTTGTAAAATGACCCTTTTACTAGTAAATTTACTAGTAAAAATTTTTACTAGTAAAATTTACACTTTTACTAGTAAAATTTACAAGTGCACTAGTAAATTTTACTAGTGCACTTGTAAATTTTACTAGTGCACTAGTAAAAATTACAAGTGAATTCAGGTGTTTTTCAATCCAAAACAATGATTTATAGGGGGTTTTGCGTGAAAAATTGCGAGATCGAAAACTGGGGAGGTGTGGTCGATGTGCACTACCCCTCGGACTGAGTTGGGCAGGGTTGTTGGGAGCCTTGATGGGAATCATCTCCCCTGAGACAGCCGCGCCGTTGAAAAAGGATGAGAGGAGCAGCGCGCACCCAACTGGAACTGTACGCACTGTCCAGCCCCTTTCCCCTGAGACTTTTGTTGAGGAAAAGCGTCTACAAAATGAGAAGAAACGGAGGCAAGAGAGACGCTCTGTGAGTGGTGTCGTGCCAAATTCACAACAGTGGAACACACTCTACAATGGCGACGTGAGCGGGGAGCGGGGAACCCTGGGCAGAAGCGGCCACCTGACTGTTGCTACTACTTCCAGTCGGTCCGAGCTTGCCTGCCACTTCCCAACACGCTTCGGCACGGAGGCTTTGCCCAAGCAGGGATCTTGACATTGTTGTTGCCGCAGTAAGGAGTTCCACACAGCCCATCAATGAAACACTCGGGCTCGACCATAATAGTCAGTGTGAGGTTTCGTAAACATGAAAAAGCGGACGAGGCAGCAGGAAGAGTGCTGAACGGACGAAGCGTCTTTGACGTGGATCGGTCTACCATGATGCAGGCCTCCAATATGTATGCGCCCAAGATGCCGCCGGTGGAAGAGATCGGCAGGTTTGCACGGGGGACCCTCGAGCATCAGAGGAACCGCAGACTCCAAGAGCGACTAAACGCGCCCCAGAGCAGCATCAAGACGCTGCACCAACTCCGGAGGTCCAGCGGAGCAATGCGCTAGTGAGGCAATCGATTCTACAAAACGGCACAACGGAGATGTGGTTTAGGAGGGTGCAACGAAAAGGCCACCTCTCAACACATTCTGACAGCGGGCGACACAGCGCACCTTGGATGGTTTCAGCCGGAGGCGGACCAAAGGCCGGTGTTCGGGCATCCACCCGAATGCAGGCCCTGGACGCCTATGCGAAGGGAACCACGCGGTAATCCGGAGTGGGGCTCTACGCGTGCCAGCTGCCCGGGAGACAAGTGCGCTGAAAGGGCAACATGGGCCCTACAAGCATAGGAAGAAGGTGAGAACGCAAGCACGGCAGCGGCAGCAACACCCCAAGAATCAACGACAATAAAATGAAGCAGAAGGCACACTGCGTTCGTTCCCAACACCCCGACCCGACCAAGCAACCACCAAACCCCAAGAAGTACTAATCTCACAGCAACAGCCCAAACAACTTCCCCTAGCACCCTCGTGTGACAAGAATTCTCCAGTCCTCGAAACCCCCCGTGGAGGAAAGGAAATATGTTGGACCGAAAATATGTTGGACCGGACAAAAGTTGGACCGCGGACGACCAAGGCAACTGGACCATTTTGTCCGGTCCAACATATTTCCGTTTACCATGCAGGGTCAAAACCTTGTGTCTTTTTGGAAATGGCCAAAAAAAAATTTCCGGAAAAAAATTGGGTTTTCTTGAATTTAAAAATTTTGGAACAAAAACTGCGGCAATTTTTGAGGAAGTTGAGCAATTTTTTTTTTTCCAAAATTTTTTTTGGGGGCCACGGCTCCGCGGGAGCGTTTTAAAAAGACACAAGGTTTTGACCCTGCATGTTACGGTATTTGCCTTTCAGAGTTGACCGCCAGGCGCGTATCCACTTAGGCGGGGTTGGGTCGATGGGCATGAGGTAAAAAAATGTCCCTTGACAAATGGGTAGTCAGGCGCGAGAGATGCGTTGGGTTTCTTCTTGAGCGTACCAAGATCGTCGTTTATTGGCGGCTCATACTTTTTCCTTCAACCTCGAGCCACTTCGTTTGCACTCTGCATTTTTGCGTTTGCACTCTACCAAAGCAATGGGACAGACGGTGGACGCATCTTGGTCCACCTTCGGCACTGACCAACCGCAACCGGTCGCGATCAAACATCCTTCCACGCAAGGAAGATCTTGTGATTCCACCACAGGGCTATGGCGACCAATGGCTGGACCATGGCCAGGGTGCTTCGTTGCGAGTTGCTGGAGGGAACTCAGCGGGTTACGCAGCGCCGCGCACTGTTCGGGAACTCCTGGCGGCGGACCCATGCGCGACTACGGAGTGGAGCGAGTGCTGGTCAGCCGCAAAACTGCACGAAGTACACAGAACCCCCCGAAAAAAGTTGGCCGGACAAAAGTTGGACCACCAGAGCCCAAAATAGGTGAGTTGGACCTTTTTGTCCGGTCCAACTTATTTCCGTTTACGGTATTTGCCTTTCAGAGTTGACCGCACTGTTGCCCACGACTCAGTCCAAAAAATGGATGCCAAGCCTGTCCGGCATAAGACGCACGCAGGCAGAGATATTCGTAACCTCCTGGGCCAAACGCAAGATACCAGAGCGTCTTTTGCCGTGCAACTCTATTTCTGGTACCAGGACGTACCTGTGCACGACTCTGCTCTGAGAGGACAAGGACGCCTCCTCCCTCGCGGTCCGTCTCTTCCGATGTTATTGTCCTGTGTTCCCACCGCATCGAGCCACAGGGGGGTCGGGTTCGAGTGTTCACGTTTGCCTTGGAGTGGGGGAAACCTGGATTGACGCGGTCTGCCTACGCGCGGGGCTCTCAAGCACTGGGTTGTCACTTTGCTCTGCTCTCCCAGCCCCATTTTGACGAGTTAGGTGAAAAAGAAGCCGGTTCTTCTGAATGTGTGCTTCACTTGCCACAGTTTCTTCTTGTTTCACCCCAAAACACCTGCCAAAACACCTGAAATCACTTGTAAATTTTACTAGTGCACTTGTAAATTTTACAAGTGCACTTGTAAATTTTACAAGTGCACTTGTAAAATTTACTAGTGGCACTTGTAAACCATTTTCACTTGTAAAACCACTAGTAAATTTACTAGTGAAAGCCTTTACTACTGCACCGTGTACGATTGCCAAAGGGGGGGGGGGGGGGTTTTGGGCAGATGTTTTATGGCATAGTAAGATACTGGGCATGTGGGGTATGGGACCCATATCCCCCCAGAAACCATTTTTTCGGGCCGGTTTTGGGGCCAAATGCCCTCGGAGAGCCTTTTTCTGAGCGCAAAACTCTGTTTCTGTGGGTTTCGAGGCCCCGCACGGTGCACTCCAGCATCGTGTGGGGGTGTTAACTGTGCGGCCAAAGTGTCGGGCGTGGGCACACCTGCTAGATCCAGTGTGCCACACCCGCAAATCCAGCGTGAAATCCACTGACACCCAAAAATCCAGTGCGGAATCCAGTGTGACACCCGCAAATCCAGTGTGAAACCCACTGTACACCAGCTAAAACAGTTCCCCAAGTTGGATCGAGTCACCTGTCGTCCAACGCAAATCAATCATCAAGGAGGCGAGGCCCCTGGTTGTTAAAAAAGCTGACCCCAGGTTCTTCTGGCAGTAGAAATCGGCCTGTCGGATCGAAAGAAGTGAGTTTGCTGCTGGTAACCTCACGAAGGCGATAGTTAATCGTGTTCCCTTCTGCAGGTGTCGCACACGTCCGGCCAGGTGTTCGAACCGGGCACCACGTAGCTGGCGGTACTTAGTTGGCCTTCTTCGTCCACCAGCCTGTGCTAGAAGGATTTGTGCGACGAACGTCTTGTGCACGACAGCTTTTCCGTGACCCACGACGTCGGTGGTTGCCTCCACGAGATCGTCGAATGCCTGCTGCCTCATGGGTCACCTTTGTCGGTCGCCCTCTGTACAGAGACCCCGGGCGCAATCGGGTCAACTCCTGCAGCTTTCATCAGAAAGGCTCTCGTCGCTCTAAAATGTCTCCGCATGGAGCCCTGTGACCTATCGTACTTCGTGTGCGTCTTGCCTTGCAAATTTTTGAGCCAATTCTTCGAACGAAACGCATTTACGAGTCACGCATTCTGAGAACAGAGTTAAGTTCCTGTTCTGGGTGGGTGCTGCCGCCGTAGCCATTGTACGGTCGTAACCCTACCTGGGGCCTCAAAGTCCACAACAACTGAGTTTTGCGCTCAGAAAAAGGTTCTCCGAGGGCATTGGACCCCAAAATTGGCCCGAAAACATGGTTTCTGGGGGGTTATGGGTCCTATACCCCACATGCCCAGTATCTGACTATACCAGAAAACATCTGCCCAAACCCCCCCCCCCCCCCCCCCCCCTTTTTGGCATCGTCTCATATGGACAGCGCGGGCGCACCAGCTAGCTCTGGCCCCACCCAGCTCAGTCCAATACGGCAGTCACACTCTTCGTAACCCGGAGTTACAAGCTTCCACAAAGGCACTACTACTTGGTGTCGGTCACAATCATTTAACACGAAGGGTCACACGGAGACCCTAAAACCTCGAAATCTCAAACGAACTTTATCTCTAAACACTCCCCAGCCCACACAGGAAGGAGGACACCTCTTCCGAAACCTCTCTTCTCCCTCCCCGTTTCCCGGCACCTCGAAACAAGAACACACACACACGACAACATGTACCAAGCAAACGGAAACGATCGCTGGAACCAGCCCGCACCCCAGCTGCAGCAGCAGCAGCAGCACCAGCCGCTCACGACGCCGACTGGCTGGGGTGTCCAGCCGCAGCAGCAGCAGCAGCAGCCGCCGCCGCAGCAGCAGCTGCAGCAGATGCAGCAGCAGCTGCACCAGCAGCTGCCGCAAGGGGGCTCGTACCAGGGCGGGGGTTCCTACGGGATGGGCGGCGGCGCGGGCGACGCGTGGAAGCCGAGCCCGGCGAAGGAGTGGAACGCGGCGCCGCCCGCGGCCCGCGAGCCCCTTCAGCAGCCGGCGGCGGCGTACGGCGGCGGGTTGCCCTCCGGGGGCGGCGGCAAGGGCGCCTACCAGCCGGCTGGCGGCAACGGCTTCGCGAACAGCAACGGCAACAGCAACTCCAACGGCGCTGCCAACGGGAACGGCAGCGCATACGGTGGCTTCAACGCGAGCGACGCGCCGATCCTCGGGCAGGGAGGGTACGGGCAGGGCCCCGACGCCGGCACCGGGAAGAAAGGGAAAGGCGGGAAAAAGGGCGGAAAGGGCTTCAAAGGCGCGAAGGGCGGCGACGGCGGCTTCAAGGGGGGCGACGGCGGCTTCAAGGGAGGCGACGGCGGCTTCAAGGGCGGGAAGCCCGGCTACGGCGGCGGCTTCAACCAGGACCGCGAGCAGCCGGAGGCGGGCGGCCGCGCGTACGGTGGGGGCGACGACGCGGTGCCTCCCGCCTCGCTTTCGACTTCGGGGTACCCGCCGCCGGCGCGCGCGAACCCGAATTCGAGGACCACGTCGACGACGATGTCGCAAATCACGACCGAGCGGTTTGCTGACCTTCCCATCGACCCGACGCAGAAGCAAGCCCTGTCCGACGTCCTCTGCTACGAGTACATGACGCAGGTGCAAGCCAAAACCATCAACGTCTCCCTCTCTGGCTCGGACCTCCTCGCGAAGGCCAAGACCGGCACGGGGAAGACCCTCGCCTTCCTCATCCCGTCCCTCGAGCGCACCCTCCAAGTCCCGTTCCACCAGCGCCGGAACTGCGTGTCGGTGCTGGTCGTCAGCCCGACGAGAGAGCTTGCGTGCCAGATCGACGCGGAGGCAGACCAGCTCATCAAGTTCACCGGGCTGTCGCATCTGGTCGTCTACGGCGGGTACAAGATCTACAACGACCTGTCGGCCATGCGCCAGCGGGTGCCCGATCTGCTGGTGGGAACCCCGGGGAGGTTGAACGACCATCTCGCGAAGAAGGGACTGGCCAGCAAGGCGTCGCGGCTGCTGTGCCTGATCCTCGACGAGGCGGACCAGCTGCTGGAGATGGGGTTCCGCCCGGACATCACGCTGATGCTCAGCTTGCTCCCGCCGCGGGAGAGCCGGCAGACGCTGCTGTTCAGCGCCACGATGCCGGACAACGTCATGTCCATCGCTCGCGTCGCCCTCCGGCAGAACTTCGCGCACATCGACTGCGTCGGGAAGGAGTCCGACACACACCAGCACGTGCCGCAGTCCTTCTTGATCCACCCCATCGAGACGCAGATCGCGGAGTTGATGCAGGTCATCAACGAGGGCATGCAGGAGGACCCGGAGTACAAAATGCTCGTCTTCTTCACAACCGCCCGCGTCACGCAGTTCTTCGCCGAGTTGTTCAACAAGATGAACTACAGCGTGCTCGAAATGCACTCGAGAAAGACGCAAGCCGTGCGGACGCAGACCTCCGACTGCTTCCGGGACAGCACGAAAGTGATCATGTTCACGTCCGACGTGACTGCCCGGGGAATGGACTACCCCGATGTTTCCAAGGTGATCCAGGTGGGCCTTCCGGCGGACAAGCAGCAGTACGTGCACAGGCTCGGGAGGACGGCACGTGCCGGCAAGTCGGGCAACGGCGTGCTCCTCCTCAGCGACTTCGAAGAGATCTTCGTCAGGGACCTCGGCGACCAGCAAATGCAGGCGCGCGTGGCGTCGCCGCGGCAGACGCTGGACCGGTACCAGCAGCTGATCGACCGCACGATGTCCCGCCTGCCCTTCTCGACGAGGGCCGCCGCGTACCAGGCCTGGCTGGGCTTCTACAACTCGAACCTCAAAAAGCTGCGCTGGAGCCGAGAGAAGGTCGTTGAGGTCGCGAACCATTGGATCACGTCGTGCTGCCAGCTGAGCGAGCCGCCGGCTCTCCTCGCCAAGACCGTCGCCAAAATGCAGCTGTCCGGCGTCCCGGGCATCATCACCGAGCGCTCCAGAGGCGGGCACAAGGGAGGCGGCGACTTCGGCGGCAAAGGCGGCTTCTCCGGCGGCGGGAAAGGCGGCGGCAAGGGCGGCAAAGGAGGCGGCAAGGGCGGCAAAAAGGGGTGGTGAAACCAGTGGTTGGCCGTTACTACGTCATTTACTAAGTGATCTTGACTCGTAAGAATTCTTACTTACGTAACATGACTAGTGCCCACTAGTCATTTTTACTTGTGCAACTAGTGCATTTTGTGGAGGAATCCCTTCATGAGGGTTCTTTTCCTTTTCCAAGAAAGTGGACTCATTCGCTGATGAAAATCTTAAAAATGCACTAGTCACACTGGTCATTTTTTGCTAGTAAGAATCTTACTACGAATATTACTGGTAAGAACACTGTTTTCCCAATGATGCTCCCCCCCGCCCCCGGCGTTGGCATTGAGCTGAGCGAGGAATGTCGCAAAAGTATTGTTCTTGAAAGTGTCTGATACAGCAGGGAATATTTGACTGGGCCTCTTGTTTGTGCTAACCACGATTACGGGACTCGGAGACCTACCATAACCTGAAGCAGGACCGACCCCCCTTTGCATGATAGAAAGCGACTAAAAACACCTTTCGTTTTTTGTATAAGCATCTGCTTTGTAGGAAATACTTAGGAGACTGCCAGTTGCGAAATATCAAAGGCCGATGACTCCCCACTAGCGCAACAGTATTCCAACACCCAAGGAGGTAAATGTGCTGTAGCCCACACGAAACACAGGTAAACCTGGGTTAAGTGTTCAACAAAAAAGACCCAATTTGCCAGGAGCTGCGACTCAACTATTTCCCTTCTGACCAAGCACCTGCTTCGTAGGAAATCGCAGCAGAGGGAGGGAAATCAAGGGTCACCCAGTGCCACGCTTTCGTGGTGGCGCACCTCGCGCCGATTGCAAACATTGTTTGGGACGGGACAATAAAAAAAGTACCACGGCACTCATGCTGCGCAGGGCCTACCGTATATGTGGAGAATTGGCCGAAACCACCACAAAAGAGCCTCGGTACTCTTTCCTTCTGTCACCACCACCTTCCTATCACCCGGCGACTCTAAAACCCCGGAATTTCAAGCGTACGTTCTTTCACGCTACGCACAAAGTAAACGCAGAAAGGCAGCTATCGCAGGACTCTCTGCCGGTGAAGAGTCTGCTCCGCGCATGGAAATGCGCAGCTGGCAATCACTACCACGAACTGTAACAAAAAGAAGACGATGTACAAGATGATTACCCCGATTGGGGGAGGGGGGGTTTAAAGTTGAAAAAACGCCGAAAACACAAAACACACACGCGTGACCGAACGAAGAGTGGAGAAAGTAATTCTGCAATCAACCCCATCAACGACACTCCTCACACACACACGCTCTCACCCACACACACACACACACACACACGCCCGTACCAGCTCCCTTCGCTCTCATCACTTTCCCTTCTTCCTTCCTCTCCCCCCACACCGTAACCTCCGTTTTACAAGAACTGTATCTCCGTCGCTTCTAAGCGTTTTCTGCTTTCCCTGCTGTTTTTGTTTGTTTTTTTGTTTTCATAATAAGCACCTCTCTTTCGTAGGAAAATACGCGAGGAGGCCGCCGGTTTGCGAATCAGAAAAAGAGAAAGATGAGAATGTGCTCGAGGCCCGCTCGATACACGGGGGTTTGGTAGTGTACGCGTTCCAACAGAAAATTCAAAGAGAATTTCTTCTTGGTGTCGGTCGCAACACTTACAAACTTGGCTAGCCGTAGTTAAAGTGTATAATCATACCTACATCCCTCATACTACCCGCCTCACAGCCTCAATGGTCCACCGGAGACCCTAAACCACCGAACCTCTAAACCACAATAAACGCTTGAAAAGATTGCATTACTCACAATGAAAATGGACACTGAAGAAACAACATTAGCCCTTACTCGCTGCTAAGAGAACCTCGCTTTTTGAGGTCATCCGAGACCCTTAGATCCCGGAATCTCAAGCGAACTCGAACTCTAGAAAACGACCCAGGAGCAGTTGTTTTGTCACTCACCCCGGCCTGCGACGAGCTGCGACCTGCCGAGACTCAGCTGTCCTGTCTGCATCGGCACGAATACCACCGGCACTACACTGATGATGGTCCGCCTTCTGTGCTGTGTATGTCCGCGGCTCAAAGGACCGAAAACACGCCGCAGATAGGGACCCGTGCGGGTGTTGAGCATCCGACCATTTCGAAGCACGTTCTTGAAACAAGCATCGGGCGGCCCCTCCGAGTGTTTTTGTTCCGCATTTACTTTCTCTCATCCCCTCCATAAAGAAGACAACACCCCCCCCCCACTTCCTGTTGCGATCCGCTTTGGGACGGAGGATATTTCGGCGCACCACGAACAAGGGCGAAGGAAGGGGTCTACGTAGCAATGGTGTGCCTGTCGGTACTTACAGCCATCCAGGTAGAGCGCACCGCGAAGACGCAAGCGGCGTCGAACCGTAGGCCAGCAGGTTGTTGCGTTTCGGAATCATCAACGGAAAGCAAACTGCGAAAGCTAAACACAGAGTAACCTAAACGCGTGTAATTGAGACACCCCGCCCTCAGCTGCAAAAGTGTCTCAATTACAAGCGTTTTCTGCTGTCTCGATTACACGGGGGAGGGTAGGTACCAGAAGAAAAAGCAGGAACGGTTCCGCCCCGAACGGAGAACGCCGTAACGTTGCAAACCCGCCCCCCTTAGTTTGTAGTGCATGCAAAATCCATGTGGTTCACGTGCTACAAAGGAGCTCAAGAGCCTTCGACGTCCATCGCCACCGACGAGCGTTCGTGGCGTGCGGAGCTATTTTGAGCCGGTCCGTCCCTATCTCTTGAACCTGCATCGAAGTGCCTGCCGCTGTTAATCACAGTGAATCACGATCCACCACGGTCTATCAGGTCCATCTCTAGTCCCTAGAGCTGCATCGAATTGCCCGGTGCTGTATTCTTCGGTCTATCACGGTCTATCAAGCGGATGGACCGGCTCATATTTGCAGACATCGCGCGTCGTACCTCACAAAGGATTTGGCCCTCGCTTCGAAGATGTCAGTCGGAGACTGTAAAACACCGGATTATCAAAAACAAGCGGATCGCACCAGGTCTCCGTACCCCCTCCCCCTCCTTGGTGATCCCTCTTGAGAAGTAGCGCGGGAACTTTGTGCTGACTTCAAACTGCTGAAGGCACCGATTGGTAGAAGAACGAAGAAGGAGGAAGGGGAGGAGAAGCAAAACCGAAACCGAAAAATGAGCAAAAAAAAAAAAAAAGAAAGAGTATCAACACAAATCAGGCGTTTTTTAACCACCCCCCCCCCTAGGCATACATCCGATACGACTCGTATTCTCGCATATTCTCGTATTGGGGGGTCGCGGCCCCGATTCTCGCAAAATTCTCGCATGATTCTCGCATATTCTCGCACGTGCGAGAATATGCGAGAATGAGATAACTCACAGTACAGCATGCTTGAACATATGAGAAACCGGCAGGAATCAACGTTTTAGGTCATCTCCGAGGCTTCCGCGGCATATTTTTCCGCCACTGGGCCTCCGAACTTCTCAAGCTGCTGCTTTCTCTGTGTAGTGAACTTTCCTTTCCTCCTCTGCCTTCACTGCCACAGTTCGTTTTGTGTGTTCGTGGAAACAGGCTTTCAAGCTGTTTATGAACTCGGGAACCGAATTTGCTTGTGCTTTTAGCGTTATTTGAGGATTAGGTCTCCTTGACTCGCTGTCGCTGGGCTCGCTAGATGCCAAGGGCTCGCGGACGTACCTGCGGACCGTTGCCATCCAGAGAGCCTGCAACCTAATAATGCACCTGCAAACGGCCCCGAGGCCAATATTCAAAAAGCCGGTGCCTCCTAAGTCAGCGGCAACTGAATGGTACCCGCAGCTTCACGAAACGAGCTGTGGCAGAGGAAATCGTAGAAGAAAACACAAGAAGCCGCAGCGGAGAAGTTGCAGGCACGGCGGTGGACGGAGCACTTCTTGTGAAGCATGGTTTCGACCATTATTCAAGCATTGAAAGCAATACCATGGAGCAACCAGAGTTGTTGTTGACAACATAGTGTGTTGAGGTGTCCTTGCCTTGAAAGCAGGACACAATGCCAGCTACAAAGCTGCAGTTGGCATAGCCTTATTTCGTTCTTTCGCTATCTTCACTTGGTATTGCTGTCGGAGCCTCAAATACGGGTCAAATACATGGTTCTTGAGTGGTTTACACATTCTCGTATTTCACTCGTATCATTCTCGCATGCGAGAATATGCGAGAATTTCATGCGAGAATGCGAGAATCATTCTCGCATACGAGTCGGATCGGATGTATGCCTAGGGGGTCCAATGGCAAGCCAAATAAACGCGTTTTGCATTTTTTCGAGCTCTGGCGGCAAAGTCGGTTGACTTCATGAGGTACCTCCCCCATACCGGCGCCTTCACACCAAAAAAATACCGAAAACTGCATCAAATAGCCACCTACCGCCCGCATTTGGTCGCAAAATCTCTTTTTTAGGGTTTTGAAAGTGTGGACAAAGTGTGGACACTTTGCACAATTCTCTCCTTTCAGCCGCCGGCGACAATAAAGTGCGACTCCGAGCTGAGTTTCAGCCAAGCATACCATCTTGCGGGTCATGTTGCCACTAAAAGATGTATCCGGGTGCATTTTGGACTCCAGAAGCGTTCAGAGACTGTGCAGCCTCACGTAAAAAAAGGTAGGACCAGCCGGAATGCTGCAACTTTTGTGAGAAACCCAGCTCACATGACCGCAGAGAGCTCTTGAACTGACGCAAACTGTGCAGACCTCGGCCTGTGACCGTACCATAGTGTCAACAGCAGGGTCAGTCGGTCAACAACAGGGCATTTTTTGACCACTAAACCTCATGGATTGATGTGTACACGGTGTGTACACGGTGTGTACACGGTCTGTACACGGTCTGTACACGGTCTGTACACGGTCTGTACACGGTGTGTACACGGTACGCAACTTCGTTTTTTCCAGACTTTCGGGGAGGTTAAGAAGGAAATACGACCTCGGGGGAGCGCCCAAACACCCCCCTGTGTCATCTTGCCGGACGAGCCGTAGCGGAGTGAACTTAAAACGTGAACAAAAAGCTGAAAGCGCCCCCCTGGCGAGCGAAATGCGACTCAATGTTGCCGACGAGACAGTCGGACCGCGAACGAGCTGAAATTCTGAGCAGACTGGGATTGGTGGACCCTTCTGGCCTGCTCGGAAGGTTGGAAGCCCAGGCAGGCTCGTTTGTATGGCTCCTTGGCCACATTTTACGGTGCCGACAGTCAGAACACCGCCTTACAGGATACTGTGCGCAGGCGAAACAGAAAGGCAAACAGCGTGAAGAAGAGCTCGAGGAGTTTCGAACGCCGAGAAGCGTTAAGTCGGGTCGCGGGTGGTCCCCAATAACGGTGCTGCTGCCAATGACACTCAGAGGTGCCGGCCTGGAGCAGACAGCGGTGAAAATGGTTTTGTTTGACTTTAAGCTGCTTCCAGACGTCGACTGTGAGCCTGCTCTGTCGTCTGCGGTTGAGAAATCAGTTGGCACCGTCATGACGTGCGGTGCATGTAGTTTCAACACGCAGGCCCATGGAATCCGCACCTGTTTGACCCAAATGCTCCAAATACCCCTGAATAGCTGCCTTCTGCCCTCAACACCCTTCATCCTCGTCGTCTCTCTCTCGCTCTTCCTTGCATACGGAATGCGGCATTTAAGAACTTTGGAAGCTCGGTCAGCTGCTTGGAAAGATACTTCAGAATACCAATGAATCCGGGCTAGCAAGCCCCAAAGGCAACTTGAGCTACCAATGACTGCCGCTTGAAGTGTTTTGGCAACTTGGCAACGCTGGAAACAGGCTCGAACCGACGTTCCATCTTCAAAAGTTGACCTCCACAGCAAAACCTGGGTTCGCCGTCGAAAAGTGCCGCAACTGGGATGTGAGCTCGAAGTCGAAAACACGAGTTTTACGAAGGCAAGACAGGAGATGAAGTGGGAATCACGTAAGTCAATTCTCAGATGGGTCCACAAATATGGATTTTGCAGAAGGTGTGCGTCAGTTCTGCCGCAAACGACCGCTGCAGAGTCGAAGGAACGTTTTGGTGATTTTTTTGGGGCTGCGGGAAACACGCCAAAACGGCCTGAAATCCATGTTTACGCATTTGCTGAGGGGGAATACCGCACACACCCCGGTGTTTGATACCCCCCAGCATATTTCCAGCACCGTTCCGGGCCTCGAAGGGCGCTGTTTTGGCCTTTTCTTGCCTCCCGTTTGAACACCACGTTTTCTCCTTTGGCCATTGGACCCCCTACCCCCCCCCCTCCCAACCATCCTCTCCCCTCTCTTCATCGTTCTTTCCTCTTTTGTTTTTTTTTATCTCGTTTTTCTTTTTTTCGTCTCAGAGAAGAAAAAAGAAGGTGGAGAGGGGCGTGTAGGGACATTTTACTTAAGGAAAGCTCACGAGCGAAGCAAACCGGGCTGGGAGAATACATTGCCAGGCAGTGCTGTTACGAGGGTTGAACCAGGGCAATACGACTAGCCGTATTGAGGTCGTGTCAGAACCACTACTCCACGTTCACAGGGCGGAGTGCAGGGTTTATCCTGTATCCTTCATTCTGAACGCCATCACTACGCTGATGCCTAGCAAGCCGCGCCTCCTCTAGCCTCCTTCGAAGTAGGCACAAGACAGCCCCGAGTATGTCTGGGTTCTCCCGAAGCCGGTAATTTTCCTTCGGACGTGCTTCCCTTCGTGACCTGTGTGTTTCCATCGACTTCTTCTGTTCCTTCTGTTTTCGGGGAGCTGCGAATTGCGGGCCATCACATCCGCTCCATTAGCAGCCAGAAATCTCGGGAGCGTCGTCTCGGAATTACCTACCGCAGCAAGGCAACCCCTGCTCCACATGTATCCATCCGTCGAAGGCAATGCGATCATACAGTAGTACGGCCTGGGAAGTCACCCAACCGACGCTATTACAAAAAGTAACAACAGAGAGACAGAGAGTTTCTTCTTTGTCTCCTTCCGGTTCTTTGTGCGCATTACTTTTGTGCGTTCGTTTTTTTTTTTTTTTTTTTTTTTTTTTTTGTACAAGCACCTGCTTTGTAGGAAATACTTGAGGAGGCTGCCAGCTGCAAAAGATCAAAGGAGGTAAATGTGCTGTAGCCCACACGAAACACAGGTGAATCTGGGTTTAGTGGCGGGCGTAAGCGTTCAACAAAAAAAAGATCCATTTTGTAGTTGTATTGTTTTCTCCCCCTCTAGCCTCCTTCGAAGTAAGCGCAAGGCAGCCCCTCGAGTATTTTCTTTTGATGATCTTTTTTCTTTCTCCGGGGCGCTTTCCTGTTTTCATTTTTCTTTGCAACAGCGTTTTTTGCGGGAAATACTCGAATACCACTACCGCAACGAGTGGGGCCCGGTAACCACCTAACAGTTGCGCTACACGCTTTGCACAACACCGGCGCCCCCCTGGGTTTTCTGATGTGTTCCTTAAGGAATTGCCTTGTGGGAGGTGATTCTGTCTTGTCTTTGCATTCTGCAGCCGTTATTTCAGCCTAAACGACCATCCGACCAGTTATTTTGAATTTCCCGAGCATTTTAGGGCCACCCGAGGGGTAGGTTTCTGGTTTTGGGCTGCTGGCGAGCATCTTACTGCCGCATAGACGCGAGGCATCGGTTCGCTCTGTCGAAAGGGCAAAAGCAACGCCGCAACAAACCCGGCTTCCTTATGAAGCGCGGCGACAGTACTGCCTAAACATTAAACTAAGATGTCCCCCCCACCTGGCGAGTGCCCTGAGTTTTTTAACTGATTGCTCAGACACGGTTGTAGGGGCCTTCTCCCCGTGACGGATTCGCCTGTGCTCTAGTAGCACGGGTGGTCCTGGCTGTGACGAGCTACGAACAGCCGCCTGACAAACCAGACTCACACCGCGGTCCTGTCTGCAGACACTCAGGTTCCACGCTGATGATGGTCCGCCTTTTGTGTCCGTGGCTTAAAGGACCGAAACACGGCGCAGACGGGACCAGTGCGGTGTTGAGCACATACCCATTCCAAGCACGTTCTTGCAATCCCCCCACCTCTAGCCTCAAAATATGCAGCCCCATTCGTTGCTGTGCATTCTCAGGTCATGCTCCCCGCCGATGGCCAGCACTGAAGATCGTGTACCGAGCAATCTTTTACCTTTCACGCTCCGCGCGAGATTTCTGCTTCCACCCGGAGCGTGCCTGAAAAGATACCACCCACACACGGCCGAGCCCAGCCTCAGAAGCTGGCGCTAGAGCTCGGGTTTAAAAAAACGGGAGCCACACCCCGCTTTTCGGTGCGTACGGAACACACGCGTTCTGGTTGTGGCCGTCCGGATGTGCCACGCCCTACCAGGTGACTCCCTTACAGCGGTGAAGTAACGCAGCACGCGTCCGATGCTGACTAGTAGTAGAGTGTCCGTGAGACGAGCATGGGTATCATGCGTGTTTCACCTCGCACCGCACGCTCCCACTTACTTCCATACAGTTTGTTGGGGAGCTTCGAGGCGTCCCTTCGTGTTTCCGACGATCCCCATGGGACGTACAGATTGGTAGGCTTGTCTTTATACCTGTTTACAAGTATTCGCAGTGCACCGATCGTGGGGTTGTTCGTTGGCATAGTCAACCGGTGCGGAAGATGCAGATCACACCATGCTTGCCCCCTTTTTATCTGAGCTGATAGTACGATAAGCTCTGGTAAAAATCGGCATGGGAAGATGGAACTCCTCTTCATCCCCAGCTTCCGAAACTGGGCTCCGCCGAAAACCTCGCCGAGCCCAGAACCATTCCGAGCCCGTTGCAACCCCCACGCCCCTTTTTGTGTCTAACAAATGCAATTTGTCAAGAACAAAAAACAGATCGATGGCAGCGTACTATCCTCCCGTTAGATGAACAAAACAGGTTTGAAGGAAGTGCGCACAAACAAAGCCGGCAAGCTCTTAGCTTCCCTTGCGAGGGAGGGGGAACGAAAAAGTAAGGGAACAGATGACATGATCAGGGCAGCACAGATTGGCTGGTAAGAAGAAAAGAAGACGCGCAGGGGGGCATCTTCTTCAATTGATCTGGATCAATTGCCGCCTGCAGATGCTCTCACTTCGTTCGACGGAGCTCTTGAACCGTACCTGAAAAGGGACAAACTCTGCAAAGTTAGGACTCGCAACATGTTCAGGAGTCCTTGGCGTATTCCAGTACAACAAAACGAAGAGTGACACTTTCATCACACATCGGAAACTGGTCTCGAATCTTACTTTACGCTGGCAGCGCTTCCACTGGCTCTTCCCCCCCCCCCCCCCCCCCCAGACACTAGGCTGAAATCTTCCCCCCGGCCCTGAGTGTGGTATCAGAAACGAGAGACTCCCTGTCAAAGCAGAACCGACCGCTCCCCTTTTTTCTTCGTCCCTTATTTTATTTCCCCCCTGTTTTTGCCTGGGAAGCACAGTTTCTCATCTTCCGCATCCTAATTTCGTCACGTAACTCTCCGTTTTCTCTTCCCCGCGATCCCAGCATGCAATGCGCACCTTCGTCATATATTTGTAGCTTGCGGAAAAGGGGACACAACTAGTCTTGAACACAACGAGTAGTCTGTGCATTCATTGTCCGCAGAACAAGTGCCACTTGTGTGGCGGGTTCTACTTGTTTGTACCACGCTTTCTTTTTGTGACAAACACGCCTTGCAAGTACTAAAAAACGAACTTTCACACGAGCGAACTTTCACTCTGAAGGGGTTCACCCGGAGACTTGGAATCCCGGATTCTTCGGAAGCGCACATCCAAAAAGGTTGGCAGCGTACGTGCAACATGCCAAACTAGGTGAGTTCTGGAGCAAGAGGAAAAGCGCCACACGTGGGGTTTTACATAAGCGCCAGCTTGAAAGGAAATGCTCGACGATGCTGCCCGACAAAGAACAGAAGGGACCCCAAGTGCTGTAACTACCGAACCACGTGCTGAACGGACGTGAGGTCATGCGGGTCTACCCCTACACGACAAATCACACAAACACAACAGGTCAAATGTCCTGAGTGAGAAAACAACACACGGTGGTGTAAGCGAAGAACAAAACAGATTGTGTTTGTATTGTATTTGCCCCTTACCACTATATTTCCTCCCTTCCATTCGGAGTCGAAGCAGCTACGTCGAGTATTTTCTGCAGGAAAACTGAACCCAGGTGTATTTACGTGCCTAGTGCAGTAGTAGTACTGCAGTAGGAAAGGAAAGCGGTCGATGCCAGCAGCAATGCAGCGGGCCTCCAGGTGTTAACCAGATAGGGGACGTGTCAGTTAGACTTTGGCGGACACTTGCCGGCATAGCGGAGAACCCCCCCCCCTCCCCCATAAGACTCTGCATTCCGCGAAGAAGACTTGATGCTAGCATCAAACACATGAGAGGCAAGTAGCGCCTGAACACGAAACTAAGATTTTCCCCCACCTTTATATCTTTTTTGGCGGACAGATGACGGCATGGCAAACCATAAAAAATAAGGCCCGAGACCCCACCCCATGCCGGACATTGTCCGCCAAAGTCTAACTGAAACGTTCCCACTACCAGTTTTTCGCAGAATGATCGAAGTCAAGCGCGTCTGGCCAAACATGCCACCCCCTTTAAAAACGAAAGGCCTTCTTTCGTTGAAAAAATCTTTTTTTCGTCCTTTTTTTCGTTTTCTCTCACTCACTCACTCACTCTTCTCTCTCACACTCTCTCTCCCTCATCCACCTTCTCTTTTGTAAGGCAACTGCCGACTTCGTTCCCAAAAGATACATCCTCGAGTCCGGTACTCCGGTTGGCAGCTCCTTTGCAGTTTTATTGGTAGAGTAGTCATTTGTCCGAAGCGGGATTGGGCCACCGCTGTGCTCCTGCGTTGGAGCAAATGACGGGAAAGCTTGCAAGACTACCAGATCAATAATGGTCGGCAAGGTTTCAGCTTAGTGTGAGTTTGATCAAACTAACATCAAGGCAGCCCTTACAAAGAACCAACCACAGTCAACGCCGCGTGGGTGCGGGCTTTTGATAGTACGTGCGCTCGGCGAAGGCCGGCGCGTGGCGAGACTGGAGGCAGCAGTTAACGTTTGGGAAACAGTAAGGTTCGGGCGATGCTAAGTTCGGAGGACGCTAAGTTCGAGTGATGCAAAGTTCGGGCGAAGCTAAGTTCTGATGAAGCAAAGTTCGGCGAAGCTAAGTTCGGGCGAAGCAAAGTTCGGGTCTGGTGATGCTGAGTTCGGCGTGTGATAGCAAGTTTGGCCTGTGATGGCAACTTCTCCCGGGGGGAAGACCCCCCCCGGACCCCCCCCGACTCCGTTTCCCGGGGCGACCCGAATACCGCGAGATACTGAGAAACTCCGCAAAAAACGCAAATCTCGGGCACATTAGACCCCGAAACGCAACAAACCTCGAAAACAATCTTCGACCGGAAAAGTGCGATGGGCGGGGTTCGAACCCGGGCCACCGGCCTGAAGGTCGACGCCCGCTCACTCTGCCACCCCTATGCATTTTGGCAGGGGGAAAAAAAGCTTGCTCCGCACTATTAGACAAAAGCCGGGTTGGCTCGAATAGAGGCTATTCACATTGCATGTTTATAGGACCTCCAGTCTCGAATTAATCATCATGTTTCAAACGCCCGATTGCGCGTAACCTGGAAGCACTCAGAGGGTGTTGGTACAAAGGTGCAATGCCCGCATCCATCCGGCAATCAGCTCGCATCGGGAGGTGACGCTACCCACCTGGACAAGGTGTCTGCTGCCCCGCATAATGGTCCGCAAGGTAATCATCGCCAAAGCTGGAGTCGGCTGCTGTTCCGAGAGATTGGGGACGGAATCGGTGCAGGCTGACGACTTGCGCCTGCCGGGCGTTTCACGTGCAAAAGAGACCTCGCCGATACCAACGTCAGCCACAGGGTGGCTGCGGGGCCGGCCTACGGAATTCTCCGTCGGCTACTCCCTCCTGCATTAAGAGAATGCTGCTACTGCAAGTTTCACTGGAATACACAAAAAGGGGGGTAGCAGCCACCGTGTGTGAGAGAATAAGCTATCCCAGGAGGTCACCCCACCAGAAGTAGAAGGAAAAGAAAAAGAAAAACGCCGCTCCTGGTCCAGGAACGTGACGGTCAACCACAGCTTGCAAAGCTTGAGTCGGAGGCAGCACAGTGCCACAACCCCGTCCGCTCTGCCCTGCGGCTGACCGTCTCGACGAGCTTGTGTTCAGCGCGAGCGCCAAGCCCCAAGGTGCGCCAAGCCTTGATGCTTTAGTTTGGGAAATCGGTAGCCACTTGACCCGCAGGCCCGTGGCTCTGCAGTACCGCCGAACACGTCAAGCTTGGCTCCCGTGTAGCAGGCTTTCCCTCGTACCTCTCACTCCACCAGAAAAAAAAGATTTCCCCGCCAGCCAGCCCAAAGGAACCTGTAGTTCGTTCGTACTGCCTAGCGGAATTCCCTCGATGAATCGCAAGAATCCTAGACTGCCCACAGACGTGGACACCGCCTGTAGGAGTGAAGCCTATGCATAGATTAACAGGGAGAGTGACATTGGCGCACACGAGAAGTTGTCCTGTCAAGCCTTTTGGCAAAATCTACGCATAGGCTGACTGAGAGTCCGCCAGCCACAGCCAATTGAGCTGATGAACACTATCGAAGCTTGCAATCAGCTTGATTAGATGCCATCGGCGAAGTCCATCGCCAACCCCTTACGGACGAAGGGAAGCGGAGTACTCCAGGGTGTAAAAAGCCTTCTGGAGAAACTCTGGGTCAAAGCTCAAGAGTTTTACGACAGCAAAGAATGGCCACCATAACAAGGTTCCCCTTCTGACCATAACGACGGTTCTAACCCGAAGCAGTCCAAAAAAAATACCACCCTGGGGGGAGGCTTGGACATGTACGTAGGCCCCTGGCAAGAGTACAACCTCGCCAAGGTCATCCAGCTGTACAAAGCCGAAAAAGAAGCAGACGCGTCCAGGCGATCGGGGAGTAGCGACCATGCGGTATGCCTTTTCTTCATTCTTTCCATCAAGGTGCTATCCGCCGCCGTAGGCCGTGCAATTGCCAAGAAGAAGAGAGCCCGCGACGCGTCAAGACGGTGCTCCCCCGCGAAACAGGCTCGCCAGCCAGATCGGCCCCGGTTGTGTCAACACCGACGCCGTCACCCTCAGTGACGGGGCAGCGGCCCGCACCGCGCCTCTGACGGAACGACCTACGCCCACCTTAGAAGTAC